>CM055664.1:10057851-10089302 GCA_029378335.1 Agrilus mali | reverse complement strand
GTTCCAAAATTGGTAACTTTTCGGATAGGGACATGTTATAAAATTTACCTTTAAATAAATAAAGATTTTCAATGGTGCATTAAAATACAGGGTGTTCCATTTAAAATAAGGAAGTTAGTGTCACCTTCCGGTATAAGCGGAAGTACTACACAATTGAAAATATGTTAAAAATGTACATCACGTGTCGTAGTTACCTTATGATTTTTGATAAAATGGTCCCACCATCAATTTTTCAGAAATGGGCCGCTGACTTTGGGTCACCCTGTATCAAATACAAATATGTATGGAGGTAATTCGGTGCTCAGTAGGCATCAGTCATAATATCATTCTATTTTCTTTTATCGTTCGTTGTGTATTTAATATTATTTATAGTATTGTTATCATAATTGTACACATCAACACACTTACACGATTGCATATCGTATTTTAGTCATTCTGTATACGTTGGAAATTTTACTGATATCTGTACAACTAATACATAAGAATGTCCTTGTACGTATTACTACCAATCTATACATATATGTGTATATTGCAATATAACTGTCCAATTTCGGCAAAAAGAAAACAGAAAGTATTGTAGTATATGTACTTTCCTGTTTAGCCTTAAAAAATATATTACATTTGTAAATTGTAGAATACCCAGGAAATTCACCTATATACACCACAAACTTTGTTAACAACTCATTTAATGTGGATATTAAAAATTTGTGGTGTATGGGGGGTTAGTCTGCTATTAGGTATACCATTACGACATAAGTTTAACTATGTACTACGTATTTTTGTTGATATGCTAGATGTTTCCATAAGACATCAGTGACTGTCATGCTAGGTCTTCTGTATTTGCATTTGCAATTCCAGTGATTTTTTTTTTACAGATGTTCCATTATATGACACACGGTACATTTTGTGTAGTAATGTACGTAGGTATACCTCCTTCGGCAAGTGGATTGTGTATTGATGGAAATTGTTAGTAAGTATAATATGTAACAAAGGATAATATATAGGGATGGTTTATAAGCGCTTTCCTTTATTCATACATGTTATCCGCTTATTTCAGGCGACTATGGAGATCACAGAGAATCAGTTAGTATTTATATAACGATCATGTCTACTTCAGCGAACATAACTTCCAGTAAGTATTAGTCTGTATAATAATTGCATACTGTCGAATTATTGTTATTTTTGTAATAAGTTTGTTGCACCTGTATACCTATACAATTATTATTGTTTTTACTCTCAGGTATCCCCCTGGAAGGAAAGCAACAGGATTGGGCTCTGTGACTGATACTACATTATCTCCATCCTCCATTGATCCACTATTAATATTACAAAGCCTAATAGAATGCCGGCAAAATTCAAGGTGTTTATCGGTAATTAGTCTATTTTGTAAAAGTTATTTATGCCGTATTAATATTTGCTTAATAAGTATGATATATAATATAGGTATCTACTTCTATAAATATGACTTAAGCTTTGGATAATTTGGTATTTCTGTTCAACAAGTACTTTACACTCTCATATAACTATTATACAATCAGATTTTGTTAATTTTGTTGTTTATTCGTTATTGTAATCATTTATGTTTTATTATAATAAAATTTTTAATGGATATTATTATCTTTTATTTTCTTAAAACACTTGAATTTTATGTGAAAATTTGTCAAGTCACAAACTCTTTTCTTAAATTTTTAAGAAGATTGTTTGTTTCTTGGTAAATTTTCGCTTAATCAATTAATATCAAAAATTTTAAATATAAAAAAAACACGCATTAAAACAGGAACCTGTAATCTTTACTTTTCATCAATTAAGTGGGATGGCGTTAAAATCGCCGCAAGAGAAGTTTCACATCTACAATAGTATATATATCTCTTATCAATGACAATAAACGAAACAAACAGAACTGAGAATTTTATGCTGCGAACAAACACAAACACAACAAACGCTTTTAAATGGCGGACTCCCGACACAGCTGACAGCCAAAACAAAACTACGAAAGCGCCATCTGAACTCACCTTCCCAATTGTGTAAGAGAAATACTCTCATGTCTAATTGCGTTAGGAAGACAAGGAACAAATAAACGAGTTTTAGCGAAACTTTTTTCCTATGTACTTGCCGTCTCTCCATTGTCTCTGACAACGCACAACACTAATTGTAAGCAGTGTTGCCACAGGTATACGCATCGACTAGGATAGATGCACGACTCTCGGTTTTGTTTTGGATGACACTCAGCGCCATCCTTTGTATGCCCCACATTAATAAGACGATACTTGGAATATATATAAATGGAAATCACAAAGAAAACTTTCAAAAATATTGCGCCATCTATATATAAAACTACGAAGCATCATTTAAGGCGCGCATTTCAAAATTAAACCAAATTTTTAATTGTTTTATTGGAAACTGAAAAAAAAAAACAAATATTATATTAACAAATTTATTAACAAAGTATAAATGCAATAATAAGTACAATTAGTACAATATACGAGTAAATAGCAAAACATCAAATTAAAATACTTAATAAATACTAAAAAAGTAATTATATTATCAAATAAAACCCAATTTGAACGTTTTAACGTATTTAGTCATATATTTTTTGTTCAGAATGAATATAATTTCAATTTGTTATAAAAAATAGGAGCCAAACGTTAAAACGCCAATAACATGTTATAAAAATAACAAAGTTCTGTTCGATAAAGTGTTGGGGCAAACAAAAAATTGGGCAACATGCGAAATAATACATAAATACAATAATAAGGATAAATATAACTAATAAATAATTAAATTATCTATAATTGCTGCATTTAGCAGCAGCAAGATTAATGAGTGGATCCGCGTAAGGCTTCTGGATTTTCACCCCACAGTGGTGTAAACTGCCGGGCAATGTTGTTCTGTGTGGGACAGAAAACACCCTTTCCACCCATACACGTTGCAAATGGGGTTGTTTGGGAAACTTGTACCTACAAGAATTACAACAAATAAATGTATTCTCTTGTATACTGAACATCATTTCATTGTTACCTTGGGGGTAATTTCCCTACATCCTTCGACGCAGCATATTCTTGTGTATTTCCATCTTTTTATTATCTGTAGTAATATCAACAGCAGATTAATAAATACCAAAAAAAGGGGGTTTAGAGTAACAAAAACTGGGTTACGTTTCACGAAAATATTTTATTAATCTCTACAAATTTGTTTCAACCCTTGCGGGTCATTGTCAAGAGCTACGAAGTTACTAAAGATGTAAATAGTGTACCAGACTTATATAAACGGATTACAGTAGGCAAGAAGAATTTTATGCAGGTAGGTAACGGTTATCTATTTGGAAAATCCAATAACAGCGGAGAATCCAATGTGAACATTTCAATTTGATTATTTACAATATTTTCATTATTATTAATGGCTTTCTTAATTTCCAGAGATTCAAGTAAACTCAATTTACGACCCTTTTGAGCAGAATGTACAAGTTCAATTGAATTAATATCTAAATTATGTTTGAAATCTAGACAATGTTGAGCTATTCCTGTATTATTCTTTTTATTCTGAATGGCAAGCACATGTTCTTTAAGACGAGTTTTTATGGCCCTACCTGTCTGTCCCAAATAAAAGGCTGTGCAATCTTTACAGTATAATTTGTACACGCCACTTTTATCTATTGAATTTGTTTTATTTTTGTTGTTAACTAACAGAGTTTTTAAATTAATTTTGTTGACTAAAATTGGTATAATATTTAATTTAATTAGATGGTGTTTAATTTTGTATCCGACTTCTTTTACATAGTTAATAAAAGCGTATTTCTTATTTTCAGGAATTAAATCAGGAAGGAGACCGTTGTAAAGTTTGATTTCAATGAGTTTTCGTTGTTTACTTTTTAACATTTTGTCAATTAGGTTGGGATTATACCCGTTATTAATGGAAATCTGTTTTATAATTTTTAATTCTTTTTCAAAATTGGTTTTAGAAAGGGGTAAACTTATTAACCTGTGTAATAAACTATTAAAAGCTGCCATTTTGATGTTAAAAGATTGATTTGAGTCAAAGGGAATTACCGTGTCAGTTGTCGTAGGTTTTCTATAAATTTCAAACATAATTTCTTTGTTATTTTTGTATAAAGTAAGATCCAAAAAGTTTAACTTATTGTCTGTTTCAATTTCCATCGTGAATTGAATGTTCGAATCTATGGAATTTAATAATTTGAGAAAGTTGTCTAATTGTCTTAAGCTTCCCTTCCAAATACAAAAAACGTCATCTACATAACGTCTCCAAAGGGTAACAAGCTTGATAAGTTCAGAGTTAAGTTTAAAAAGTGAATTTTCGAAAGAGGCCATAAAAATTTCTGCAAGGAGAGGTGATAAAGGAGAACCCATAGGTTTGGTTTAATAAGCAGTGTATTAAGTTTAAAGTCATACCAGTGTATATGATGGTTAAGTGCAAGAATAAATCACCGGAAGCTCAAAAAGCAGTAGAGGCAGCTCAAAATTGTTGGTTTAATTTGGAAATCAAAAAGTGGCAGACAAGAAGACAAAATGTAGGTGAACACCTCAAACTTATACACATGCAGATGCACACCAGGTTCCACAATGTCATCTTTGATTGCATCACTTCAAACATCCACGAAGAAGTCAACATTAACATCAAAAAACATCAGTTAAAGTTAAACAGGAAGTTGGACAAACTCAAAAGCACACAACTTAAGACTAAAACTAAGAATATTGCTTCAGGTATAAACAACAACAACTTAGACCATTCTAATTTTAATTTCTCTGAGAGAACCGTAAATTTATCGAATGTTAATTTCAATAACACTGAATTGAACCTTTTAAACAAAGGCTTAAAATTTTCGCCAAAATTAACAACTTCATTTAAAGATTTAGAATTGTTAGGTGTTAACGTTGATATTGCCTTAAACAAATCAGATAAAGTAGAAATAATAGATAAACACAATTTGGCGAAAATCATTAAGTCTACACAAATTAGCCATAACTATAATAATGTTTCCAAAACTATCAAGTCCATTAAATCTAAATGTATTCAAAGTAACCTTATAATTTGTAAAGCTGATAAAGGGAATTCGGTCGTCATTTTACAAAAAAGAGATTATATTGATAAAATTAATATGCTACTGTCAGACAACAATGTTTTTTCTAAATTAAAACGTGATCCCACATTAAAATCTCAAAAAATAATTACAGAACTCATCAATAATAGCAAAACTTTAATTCCTAATAAAGATACATTTAAGTTTAAATGCATGAACCCGTCTAGTCCTATCCTGTATGGACTACCGAAAATTCATAAAGTTAATGCACCTATTAGACCTATAGTTTCTTATTTGAATGCTCCTTCTTATAAGTTATGTCAGTTTTGCAATAACCTTTTACAGGCTAACTTTGATTGTTTTTCTAGTTTTAGTGTTAAAAATTCGTTACAGTTAGTTGATTGTCTTAAGATTATTAAACTTCCAGATAAATCTATATTTGTATCCTTTGATGTCAAAAGTCTCTTTACTTCAATTCCAGTTAACAAACTAATCAAAATTTTAGAAAATAAAATAGAAGTTAATCCTAAACTAAACCATATGGAAAAATTTGAACTATTAAATATTCTAAAAACTTGCTTAGATCAAAATTATTTCAAATTCGAAGACAATTATTTTAAACAAAATGATGGATTACCTATGGGTTCTCCTTTATCACCTCTCCTTGCAGAAATTTTTATGGCCTCTTTCGAAAATTCACTTTTTAAACTTAACTCTGAACTTATCAAGCTTGTTACCCTTTGGAGACGTTATGTAGATGACGTTTTTTGTATTTGGAAGGGAAGCTTAAGACAATTAGACAACTTTCTCAAATTATTAAATTCCATAGATTCGAACATTCAATTCACGATGGAAATTGAAACAGACAATAAGTTAAACTTTTTGGATCTTACTTTATACAAAAATAACAAAGAAATTATGTTTGAAATTTATAGAAAACCTACGACAACTGACACGGTAATTCCCTTTGACTCAAATCAATCTTTTAACATCAAAATGGCAGCTTTTAATAGTTTATTACACAGGTTAATAAGTTTACCCCTTTCTAAAACCAATTTTGAAAAAGAATTAAAAATTATAAAACAGATTTCCATTAATAACGGGTATAATCCCAACCTAATTGACAAAATGTTAAAAAGTAAACAACGAAAACTCATTGAAATCAAACTTTACAACGGTCTCCTTCCTGATTTAATTCCTGAAAATAAGAAATACGCTTTTATTAACTATGTAAAAGAAGTCGGATACAAAATTAAACACCATCTAATTAAATTAAATATTATACCAATTTTAGTCAACAAAATTAATTTAAAAACTCTGTTAGTTAACAACAAAAATAAAACAAATTCAATAGATAAAAGTGGCGTGTACAAATTATACTGTAAAGATTGCACAGCCTTTTATTTGGGACAGACAGGTAGGGCCATAAAAACTCGTCTTAAAGAACATGTGCTTGCCATTCAGAATAAAAAGAATAATACAGGAATAGCTCAACATTGTCTAGATTTCAAACATAATTTAGATATTAATTCAATTGAACTTGTACATTCTGCTCAAAAGGGTCGTAAATTGAGTTTACTTGAATCTCTGGAAATTAAGAAAGCCATTAATAATAATGAAAATATTGTAAATAATCAAATTGAAATGTTCACATTGGATTCTCCGCTGTTATTGGATTTTCCAAATAGATAACCGTTACCTACCTGCATAAAATTCTTCTTGCCTACTGTAATCCGTTTATATAAGTCTGGTACACTATTTACATCTTTAGTAACTTCGTAGCTCTTGACAATGACCCGCAAGGGTTGAAACAAATTTGTAGAGATTAATAAAATATTTTCGTGAAACGTAACCCAGTTTTTGTTACTCTAAACCCCCTTTTTTTGGTATTCAAAATGTTTCACAAAGAATGCGATACGCAATCTATTAACTATAGATTAATAAATGATTACTACCTATTAATTTAACTAGTTTTGATTCGAAGAGCAAAGTTTCTAACAAGCACTATTTCAGACTATAATTACTTATTGTAAAGCATGATTGACGTACTTAATACATTACTTACTTTCAGGACAGGTAAAACTAGTTCTCATAAGCACTTTTAACAAAATTTTTTACGATTAAAAAATTGTAACGCCACAAACGTTTTAGCAACGTTTCCAACTAATGGGGAATTTCTCTGCTGATAACAAATTACAACAACAAGTGCCGTCGCGTGATCTGTTGTCGTTTCACTAAAAAGTATAAGTAATGTATGTCGGTAATACCGATTTTAGTAATTTAAAAAATATCTGTAGTTCATGTGGGGCAAGGTGAGATGGCGCTGTCGCTCGACATTTCATAGCCTGAGGTATACGAATAATTGAGGCGACGCTAAAAATAACAGGCTCCGTAGTATTTGCGCAGGCGCGAAATACTCATGTCTATGGGTTATCGTTTGGCGTAGTGATGGGAATTGTCGGTACTTTTCAGTACTTGTTACTTTCGGATCTGGTATTCGTTACTTTGTATTCGGTACTTAGTAATCATTAGCGATAGCCGGCAATAGGTAGGTATTAACATCAGCTGGAACCGGTAATGATGCGGTTTATATATATATATATATACACTTTCACAAATTAATGTAAATATGTATCGAGTACAGACTTTTATACTACCGAATTTGAAAAGCGACCTGTACTGTATAATAACAGATACGTAAGCAGACTTGAGAAGAGTAATAGGTAAGTTAAATAACAGAGAGCGCTGAGATTTCTACCTCAGTACTTTCGCTCCTATTCGAAGTCGTTGGTGTTCGTACGATACCAATAACAGAAACAGAGTACGAGATACGATATACGATTTACGATACATATACGATATACGTTATACGAATTAGCACGTACGCAGATACGTAAGAAGCGAGTCGGTACCGAGTAACGATTACTTTTGAAAACGAGTAATCGTTACTTCGGGTATTTGGAAGTAACGGATATAAAGTATTCGTTACTGTATTACCCGCCCATCACTAGTTTGGCGCCCTAACCTTTTTCTAACTGCCAATTCGTATTCCTGCACTGATTTTTAATACGAAAATCATATTTGCGATTGGATTTATATTATTTTACTGCTTTGTTTAAGTTGTGAAGTTAATCTGTTTTTTTAAAACAATTATTTAAATTTATACATACATATTTATAGTTTAATAGCAGTAGTGTAAAAAGTGTGGAGTAACTGTTAAATAATAATCTGCCTGTTTAAAGGAATTATTTATTTTTTGAGTTTATAGTATAAGTTGTAGTGTAAATACTGGTGCATAACAAATTGTGTTTGTTTTTATCTTTCAATTGAAATTTTTATAATTCGTATTTTTTTTTTGTTTAAGTTGCTTTCAGGTATTGTACTAGTATGGACAAGGAAGGAAAGAACAAATGTATGTACTGTAACAAGCAATTTTCCAAAAATTACAATTTTGGGTAGACATCTGAGGAACGTCCATAAGAAAGAAGTGCCGAAAAAAGAAAATCGTATTATTTGTCCCATTTGTTTTGAGAAAAATGAAACATATAAATTATTAAATAATCATTTACAAACTTTTCATAATATAATAACGGTTAATGTAACTTTGAGTTTTTGAGATACTGAAGAGTTTAAGGAATGGTTTAATAATGAATCTATGGATGTTAATTATTCCTTAAGCAGGGTAAATGAAAATACTAAATTTAGAAGAGTTTATTATTACTGTAATCGCAGTGATACAAAAGGTACTATCCCTTTATAAAATGTATTATAATTATGAAGAAAATATTTATATTTTTGTCAAGGTTTTCAAAGTAAGAGCATTAAAAGAAATGGCAAATCTGGTGGATCTATTAAAATCAAAGGTGCTTGTCCATCCCAATTAATAATTGACTTTCAAAAGGATTTAGGTAATTTTTGTAGTTTAAATTAAAAAACAAAATATGTTCTACCTTATTAAACTTAAGGTACATATTCAGTCAACTACTATAAAACTCATGTAGGACATGACGAGGAAATTAGAAGCCAGCATTTAATGATAAAGGAGAAGACTGAAATTTTGGGAAAATTACAGATGGGCGTAACAGTTGAGAGAATTTTAGATGATTGCAGGCAACTCAAAGATAGTGGTTTAAGTAGGTTAAATTTAATAAATCGTAAGGATATTCATTACCTCAGTAGGAAGAACAATGTGGAAAATAGAAGACATGATGTGGATATGATAGCTGTAGCCATGAAAGTTCAGGAATGGAATTCGAGCAATAAAAACTGTGTATTTATTTTTAAACAAGAAGGTAATAGTGATATTTGTGTAGCTGTAGTTAATAGTGTAGCTTATTTTTGGTGTTGGCTCTGTAGGAGAAAAGCATTCGATACTTAGGGAAGGTGATTTTGCTTTGGGATTTATGAATTTGATAATGGAAGAAAAATTAAAACAGTTTTCAAAAATTATATGTATGGATGGTACTTTTGGAACCAACAGAAAGGGATTAGAATTAACAGTAGTATTGGTGAAGGACGATAAAAATGCAGGGTTTCCAGTGGCTTTTTTTTTAACAAATAGACAGGATCAAATTGTTCAAGAAGTTTTCTTACAGGCACTTAAAATTAGAGTAGGGCAATCTATTAATGCTGATTATTTTATGACAGATGATGATGCTAAATATTACAATGCATGGGTAAAAGTTATGGAGAAGAAACCGCAAAGATTATTATGTACTTGGCATATTATAAAGAACTGGAATATTCAAGGAAAAAATAAGATAAAAAATATGGATCTAAAGGAAACTATGAAAAGCGATTTAAAGAAGATTATGAATGAAACAAAGAAGGAAAGGTTTATTACTCGAACAGAAGAATATATGAAGAAATTAACAGAGGCAAATGAAACTGATTTCTTAAACTATTTGAATAAGTATGTGTAATATACAGTTTGTGTTTTTAATTTCACAATTATATTAATAAATGGATAAAAGTGCTGTAACTGAGGTAGGTTTTGGTGAATTTAAGGTAAGGTCCTCTTCAGAAAATTTATATTACAATGTTTTATACAATGAAGTGTGTGAAAGAGAATGCAAGATGTTATACTGTAGAGTTTGCCAAATTTGTATTCACAGGTATAAATGTGACTGTCAGCAGTATGCAGTAAAAACTACCATATGTAAGCATGTGCATTTGGTATGTTTGTATGAGAGAGCGAGAGGTGATAATTCTGTTTTAGATGATGTCTCCAATTTAGTAGAAACAACAACAATCAAAACATACCACAAAGAAGAAATAGATACCTTCATAAACCATAAGAAAAACACAAATATTAAAGTGCATCAAGACCGTGCAACACAACTGAAGATTGCAATGGAAACCTATGGAAATGCAATGAGTCAACTGGATGATGAAGCCTTTCAAGCAGCGCTTAAGGAATTTGGGATGCTTATAGAAAAAGTTCAAAAACAAAGTAGAATTTCAAGAAAACGTAAAATGGATAAACAGGAATATTTCCCATCAAAGAAAAAATAAAGTAGGTATGTTATCTAATACAAAATTTACAAAACCACAAGATTCTAAAACACATTCTTTTTTTAGTCGAAATTAGGGAAATAGAAGTAGTTAAAGGCCCTTCAGCTTAAAATGTTTATTATTGTATATTTATATAATACTTACATATTTGTATGAAATGAGTTTTTTTATTTTTCACTTTTACTAATAAATAGTGTTAACATTTTATACGAGTATTTTGTACATAATATAATTGTCATTACCACTCGTTATTATCCATATTTATCATTAAAAAAGTTAGAACACTGAAGATCGTTCATTTCAATTCAAATAAAGAGGCAGCTTCATTTGAATTTAAATAAAAAGGCGGCAGAGGCGACTTATTTCTTATTTCCATAGACACTTCGCGCCTGCGCAAATGCTACGGAGCATGTTATTTTTAACGTCGCCTTGCAATTCATAATTGCTCGATATAGACGGAGTAACATAGATAAGAGATATATATACTATAGTAGATGTGAAAGTCACGGTTTTCATCACTTAAGAGCGGGGGCGCCAGGGGTTCTAGAAAGTAAAAATCGAACGAGGTGAACGACAAGAGATGGCGCCAAGGGTTTTTAGAAATTTAAAAATTTAATAAGGAGAACGATGGGTTGCATAAGTAAAGAATCTTTCGTTTTAAAACAGATTTACAATTAAATAAACTTTTGTTTACTAAAATTATGGTCATGTATATACTATGTATATACTAATTGGTAGATAATGAAATTTACCTACATGCTGTCGTCGAAGGGAAACCCCAAAATATATATAATAAATAATATATAATATTGATAATATGCATGTTTGGGTGCATTTAAAATTGTTTGAAAGGATCACACAAATTATTGTTTCGGTTTATGAATAAAAATTATTAAAACATGTGAAAAAGTGAAATCAAGTGTCATTAAAAAGAGGAAAAGCAAAGGAAAGAGAAATTGAAAAGGTATGTATAAATAAACGGTACATTTTAAACAATTGTTTTTTAAAAGATTTCAATAAAAGTGGTAGAAAGGACATTTCGAAAACGTAAATAAGAAGTACTGTGGATACATAAATACGTGTATTTAAAATGAATATAAAATACTTGACGAAATTTTAGAATCAAATAACAGTGATTTTAAAGATTTGATTTGATACAATTTCATTAGTTGTAATTGGGTTTGTGTAAAATCGTTAAAAATATTAAAAAGGTATTAGGTACCATGACCCACAAATAGATACCATATAATAATTTTGGGTATTGTTTATACAATGATAGTTATTCTATTTTTGGTTTCTTATTACAATTATTATGTTTTCTATTTGTTTTCATATTTTCCCGTTTTACCACTAAAATCTGTCAAGAAATAAAGAATGAAGTAGAATGCTTTTGAAGGAATTACTTAATTTTACCTTAAGATTATTTGCTCATATACTAAACGATTGAAAGACCAATTGTTAGAGCTGTTGTGAATAATATTCTGTTGATAGCTACATATGTACTTCCGGTCACAACATTCTGGTTTGATAGGTAAATCTTTTACAATATTGAAAGTATGGAGTGAGTATATTTATGGTATTTATTTATTTATTTTTTGTTCTTGTTGAGTAGTCGAATTAACTAATGAATAGATATGTATGTACCAGTTTGTCACTTTTTTACTGACAGCAATAAATATTCTTACTTTATCCCCATGTTGGTTCACAATTTCGAATTTTTTTCCAATTTTCCCCGTTATCATAGGGTAAGTACCCATATCTGGACATTTACACCATTCGGTATATCGGAACATAACACATCGTTCCATTTAGAATTTAATTTTATATCCGTTTATGCAAAAAAATACAGAATGTTCATTTAAAATAGGAAAGTTATTGTAGATTGCAGTGAAAAGGTGTTGACTTGTAAAAACAGTTAAGTACTCAATATATACCCCCTATACCTATATGAAGACTATAATTCAGTTCCGAAATTGGTAACTTTTCCGATAAGTTCATGTTATAAAATTTACCTTTAAATAAATAAAAGATTTTCAATGGTGCATTATGATACAGAGTGTTCCATTTAAAATAAGGAAATTAGTGTCAAGTTCCGGTATAAGCGGAAGTACTACACATTTGAAAATATGTTAAAAATGTATATCACGTGCCGTAGTTACCTTATGATTTTTGATAAAATTGTCCCACCATCAATTTTTCAGAAATGGGCCGCTGACTTTCGGTCACCCTGTATCAAATACAAATAGGTATGGAGGTAATTCGGTGCTCAGTAGACATCAGTCATAATATCATTTTATATTCTTTTATCGTTCGTTGTGTATTTAATATTATTTATAGTATTGTTATCATAATTGTACACCAACACAATTACACGATTGCATATCGTATTTAAGTCATTATGTATTCTACCTATACGTTGGAAATTTTACTGAGATCTGTACAACTAATACATAAGAATGTCCTTGTACCTATTATTACCTATCTATACATACATATATATTATATGTGTATATTGCGATATAACTGTCCAATTTCTGCAAAAAAAAAAACAAAATATTGTAGTATATGTACTTTCCTGTTTAGCCTTAAAAAAGATATTACTTTTGTAAATTGTAGAATACCAATGAAATTCACCTACATACACCACAAATTTTTTTAACAACTCCTTTAATGTGGATTTTAAAAGTTTGTGGTGAATGGGGGGTAAGTCTGCTATTAGGTACCTATACGATTACGACATAAAATTAACTACTACGTATTTTTGTTGATATGCTGGAGGTCTCCATAAGACATCAGTGGCTGTCATGCTAGGTCTTCTGGATTTGCATTTGCAATTCCAGTGATTTTTTTTACATATGTTCTATTATATGACACACGGTACATTTTGTGAAGTAATGTACCTACGTAGGTATACCCCTCCTTCGGCAAGTGGATTGTGTATTGATGGAATTGTTAGTAATAACTAATAAGTATAATATGTAACAAAGTATAATATATAGGGATGGTTTATAAGCGCTTTCCTTTATTTATACATGTTATCCGCTTATTTCAGGTGACTATGGAAATCGCAGAGAATCAGTTAGTAATTATAGAACGATCATGTCTACTTCAGCGTACATAACTTCCGGTAAGTAGTCTCTTCTGTACAGTAATTGCATACTGCCGAATTATAGTTATTTTTGTAATAAGTCTGATGCACCTGTACACCAATACAATCATTATTGTTTTTACTCTCAGATATCCCCCTGGAAGGAACGCAAAAGGATTGGACTCTGTGACTGATACTACATCACCTTCATTGTTTCACTATTACTATTACAAAGTCTAATAGCATGCCCGCAAATTTCAGGGTGTTTATCGGTAAATAGTCTTTTTGTAACAGTTATTTATACCGTATTAATATTTGCTTAATAAGTATGATATAAAATATAGGTATCTAATACTTCTATAACTATGTATATATTTCGTTTTTGTTTTCAGATAGTCCACTGGAAAGAAACCACTTTTCCACTGTTAATATTATTATGGCCACTTTTAAGCCTAGGATTTTCTGTAAGTTTGTCGCTATATATTTTCATCTGTAAATGTAATTCTGATATGTCGACAATATTCCTATTTTCCAATTAAATATAAATAGTAATATTTCTTCATGCAAATGAAAATAGTCTATATAAGAGATAATTTCGTTGGGAGATCTACCCCAGTGCGAATCCAATTGTACGCTTGTGTAAAATACAAAAAAAAACAGTATTTGATGAGTACAAATGTAAATACGTTTATTGTATTTCTAGTTATTTCAATATTTCTATTAATACATTTTCTACATATTTAAAGATAAATACAAATACTGAAGTAATTGCAAGACTGATAGTAATGCTGCAGTTTATTATCAAAGCATTGCCAATCTTATTTTTTGTACTGTTAGTATTATGAATTCCGCACAAATACGTTTTATCCGTCCAAATTTATTTACTAGATATACTGTTTAAAAAAGTTATACAAATTTATGTATTTACATGCAAACTTGGTTTTTTATGTTGTATATCAATTTGACTTATATACCACTAGGACAACCAACTGTTTAATTAATATTTTATGGTTCTTTTATTTTGAAACCAAATTCGAAAACGACAATTATTCTACATGTTAATCACACTTGTAAATTATTTTGAAATACAAATACTTACAAATAGTTCTATAGTATTTGTACTTATATTTTAAAAACTTTTCATTGAAATAATACAATATTTTTTGTATTTTATTGGATTTTCCCACTACGTTTTCGTTTCTCTGAATAGTCAAGAATAATTAAATTCAGCAGACAATATTAAATTACATGTGAATTGTCCAATAAATTATTATTAGTAAAATCATTATACAATGTAATTTCTAAATGGAAAGTTATTAGTAAAGCATTTGTATTTGTTTTTAAATACTGCTGATCAAGTATTTTTCACAAGTAGGTATACATTTGCTTTAGAATAATTTTTTAATTAGCCAAGTCATTAAACTTGCCTACATATTACATAATTGCATGAGAACATTTTCCAGAAGTATTTGTATAATAAGCTATTTGTATTTGTTTCCGAATACTCTATAAAGCAAAAGTATTTGTATTTGTATTTAAATACTTATGAACAGTATTTTTGCGAGTCTGATGTTCATGCTTATAAAATATCCAAAATAAATATTACTCGCACAACGTTGTTGTTTTAGAACAGTTCCTTCAGTCATTTAGTTACTAAATATAAAAAAGCCATAAAAATTTTACATGAGAATGTTGTTATCGATACTTCTTCCTATTTATTAATTAGTTTTGCATCTGTTTTTCAATTTGTGGGTAACTTTGATGAAATGACTTAAGCTTTAGGTAATTTGGTATTTCTGTTTAACAAGTACTTTTTACTCCCATATAACTATTATAGAATCTGATTTTGTTAATTTTGTTGTTTATTCGGTATTGTAATTATTTGTTTTATTGTAATAAAAATTTTAATGGATGTTATCTTTTATTTTCTAAAAACACTTAAATGATTAGGTGAAAATTTGTCAAGTCACACACTCTCTTCTTAACTTTTTAAGAAGATTGTTTGTTTCTTGGTAAATTTTCACTTAATCAATAATATAACTTACAAAAATAAAAAAATAAAAAACCCCGCGTTTAAATAGGCGCCTGTAATCTCTACTTTTCATCACTTAAGTGGGAGGGCGCTTCAATCGCCGAAAAAAAGTTTCCAATCTACAATAGTATATATATCTCTTATCTATGCGGAGTAAGATGGAAGACGCAAAGCGCGTGAATATGACAGAGAAACGGGTACAGATGTTTTTGTCAAGTTTCGAGCTGTCATACCGAAATAATTGCAAAGTAGACAAAAAAAGAAACAAATTAAAAAAAAAAAACGTTATTCCGTGATAGGGGTAAAACTTTATCACTAATATATTTTTTTAAATAGGTATGACATATTTTTGCCACAATAGCAGCTGTCATACCATTTTTTTCTAAAAGTACATAAAATTTATAGAATAAAATGCGCTGGTTGAAATTAATTTTCGCGATAAGTGCAAATTATCAATGTTTTTTAATAATAAAAAAATTTGTAAAACATACTGGTGCCAGGATAAATCTCGTCATACCGGGCTTATTTTATTCGTATTTCTATTAAATATCTGTTTATATAAATAATTTTGAAATCCGTGTAAGTGCACTTTCAGGATTGGTGGCTCCCGGACTATGGTTGACCCTAACCACCAAAGAAACATATCCATGCCATTAAAATACAATTAAGAAGAGGCAAGAAATAATTGACGTCACTATGGACGTCACGCTGTTATAAATAAACGTTAAATCGTTAAAGGGATTACAAGAAAGTAGAAAGTACGAGTAATAAAGTTATCTACACAGAATACAATAGCGAGGTAGAGATACAAGATTTAGATGGAATTATTAAAATATTTACACAGTACAATGAACAGATTGAAGGGATAGAATAGAAATAAAATTATAAAAAGAATATATATACAATATAGTTATAGACAATAACAAAATTTAAATATTTGTGGTGAGCTTTTGTAGTCACAAAATAAAAACAAACAAGTGTCAATGTTTCTCTCATGAATAAATAGAATAGTTAGAAGCACAAAACTTTTAAAAATAATTATCATTAAATAATATTTATTATAAAAATATAAAAAGTACAAAACTATAAAATTTGAATAACTTAATAAAACCACTGCTATATCACAAAACAAAAAGCAAGCACTTTTTAAAATAATGTTCACGATATTGTTTTCTTAACTATTAAAGGAACCTCAATGAAATAGTAAAAAATCTAACATTTATACTCCGCCATTTAAAACATTCTCGGATTCATCTTTTAACGTCTCCACTTTTTCCAGCAAGTGCAACTATCCAAAAAATGAAATGTTGAAAAAATAAAATAAAAATACAACATACACATATATATCTATATATGTATTTATATACCTTAGCAGCTGCAATAAGGTGATTTGCACTATTTATTGTCATACATTGAATATGTTTAACAAGTTCATTTGGATCACACTTTGCAATATGTTGAATAGTTTCAAATCCTGCACTATAAAGTTGCTTGGCACGAGCCTTAAAGATAAATATACGAATTGAAACTTCAAATGTTATATAATATTATCTTTACCAGTTTAACAGCTGGCAATTCCAAAAGAGGAGAAAGCTCTCTTCCCCAACAGTGAAAAAGTTTTTCACTTATATTTTTAAGTAAATGTTTAAAATGCCAAAATTTTTCAATTTCTTCACAAAAACAGACGACATTCAATGCAAACGTAGCAGACGAAATAATAAGACACTGAATTAATTCACGATCAATCTTAAAAAATAATATAGAATGTATTTAATAATAATAAGTGTAGATAGTAATCCAATATTTTTACCTGGTATTTCCGAGATGCGTCAAAAATCAGCATTCCGTTCCACAAATCGTATAACATTAGCGAAACATAAAATCTAATCAAAACCTTCTTTGGTGCATTCTAAAACAAATGCAATATTAAGTAATAATTTCAATATTAACTTAAAATGAAATGCTTAAATTCTTTCACAATAACTTTTATCAAAGCCTTGTCGAATATTATTTCATAAATAAGAAAGATGCCTTTTTACAAAGGACCTGATTAATTTGAGCCTTAATAAACATTTAAATATGCAAACGCTTTATTTCAAAAGTAGAAGCCAATTCAATCAATTTTGTCAATTATAGATATTAATTCGTTTTGAGAATATATTATTTTGCACCTTTATTTTCTGATTTGTTAACAATTTCATTGTAAAAGATTTGGTTATTCCCAGTTTTCTTGCGGTTTGTTTTTCACTTTTTCGTAATCCAATCAACTAGAACAAATTGATCAAAGAGGTTTAATCAAGAGATAATATAGTTACAATACTCACCAGATTATAATACACAGATAGAGATAGTTTAATTTGTTGACAGTGGTCATAAGGAGTAACAATAAACAACAAATGTAAATAATCCAAACGAACAAGACATTTCTGAGCTTGAGCCAGATCGGCATAAAGAAGACGAGCCTTTGATAACTCTAAACCACCTAAAATACAATGGAATTGGAAATAGAATGTAATCATTCGTGCATTCGTAAAAAAATAATATTTTAAACAAAATTTATTTATTTATTATATTGGTGCATTTTACCGCTAATTGGAGGAACTGATCACTGACCACAAAACTTTTTAATCAGCAAACGTACCTTTAGTTGTAGCTTTGCCAAGCTCATTTATAGTTAGTTTAGTACTATTTGTTAGAATGGTTTTAGGTTTCTTCTGAGACTGGGCTTCCAATGTATCTTCATTTCTAAATCTATTAAAGTTAGTGGATGGCTGACATTAAAAACAATAATTTCAATAAATTATAGAAAAGAATACAGTTTGAATATGTTACCGTCTTTAAACTAATGTTTGATGGTGGAGATGAAATAGAAGATGTTTGCCACCTCTGAACATATGTTTGCAGGGCGCCTGATTCAAGAAGAGCAGAAATGGCGCTATCGGTTAAATTCTTCACATCCACAGTAAGTTTATGTTGTTGTACAACTAGAAGACTCATTCTTACTACTTGTTGTAGGTGTCTTCTGTTAATAGCTATATTTAACCCAACGCAACTTAGTAACAATCGTCTATAAAAAAAAAGGTAAAAAATTAAGAAATTACTTATTTTGAAATGAAATTAAAAAGTCGTACGCCCTAAAATTATTGAGACACATAGACAAAATAATAAAGCATCCTCTTGATGATCTTACTTCTAACAAACATTATGATAAAAACTGTCTGAGAACTGTAACTTATATCATATTAAGGTATTCAAGTAGGATGAAGGATAGAAAATGTTCTGTAGTCGGTATGTAGCTGAATAGTTTATCTAAAGGCAATTTCTCAAAAATTTTCCTATATTTACCTTAAGCTTTTTCCTTCACAAGCATGCAAATTTGACAAAACATTTATTGGCGATTGTAGAAGTTCCTTGACTTTAGGTAAATCTTTTTTTTTACAAATAAGTATGCTTTCGCCAATTTTCTTAAAACCTGTTCTTCCAGCATGATTAGCCATTTGTTTATAAAGGGATAAATTTATAAATTCTCTACCAATATAAGGTTTTCTTACAATCACCTACAACGAAATTTTTTTCTTAAAATTTTAATTCAATTCAATTCAATATGTTTATTCATGTTCACGGCCAAGCCATACATAAAGAGTTTGCGATCAGCAGCATGTAGAGTAGTCGATTAATAGTATAAAAAATAAAAAAGATAAATAGATGATTAAAAGATTAAATAATTCGACATTAAAAGATAATATTGACAAGTAGCTTATAATAAAGAGAGCCAAGATTCAAAGAAATTACAAATCTGTTGAATTATAGAAGTTTGATGTGAGTCACAAATATATACACAGAACAGATCATGATCAATATCAGGAAAAAAGAGTTCTTTCAAAGAAAAAAGTGACGGACATTCAGATATGCAATGTAAAATAAAGGAAGTGTCAAATAAAGGAGCATTGCAGAAATTGCAGTAGTCGGATGGGAAATCGATGACGTGTTTAAAGATCTTAATGTTTTTGTTGTATATGCTCAAAAGTCGGAGTCTCGCGTAGACGCGTTTGTGCGCCAAGCTGAGCTCGCGGCGGAGAAGGTAGGTCGCTGGAACTCTCGGGTCGCTCTGTTTCACTAGGTGGTAGTTGGAGAGCGCATGTGACGAGTTGCAGGCAAGAGTGTCTGTCGAGTGCAATTTTATTTCAATACGGCTCAGGATAGAAGCAAGATTTGAGGGTGAAAAATCAGGGAGATCGTTCCACAAAGGCAGATCGTTACACAGCTCGAAGATTTGTCTGATCTGAACAACCCAGTTAAACTCATAGGCGGAAAATCTTTCTCGGAGAGAGCAAAGTTCCTTGAAGCAAATTTTAGGGTATCGCGTGTCTTCCATACTGTTTAATTTCACTAGCCAGCTCAAAATTGATTTGCACACATAAAATATCAGCGGTAAACGACCAATTTCGAGGCGAAGGGCGTGCGAGGGACAGTTGGTGGGAAGCCCAAGAAGTCTTTTGTAAAAAAGAAGTTGAAGTTTTTCGAGGTCGTTGGGATGGGCTAAACCGCAGATTTCCGACCCGTATAGGGTTATGCTCTTTATCAGACTATCAAAAACAAGATTTACATCTGTCCATGAGGAGATTTTTAGAATGTTTAAGACGCGAAGGGTAGAGCCAATGGCTCTTTTCGATTTAGACTTTATATCCTCGATTGCTAAGTTGAAGGAGCAATTTTTCGAAAAGATAGTACCGAGGTAACCGTAGGAATCAACCACTTCAATTTTGCTAGAGCCGAAGCAGAAAGCTTCGAATGGAACTTTGTGACGGCCACGCCTGAATGGGACAATTTTCGTTTTCCCAGTGTTGACCGTGAGACCGAATTCGCTGCAATAGCTATCAAGAGCGCGCAGTTTCATGTTAACTTCATAAGGAGAGTCCGCGAAGAGAACCATGTCGTCGGCGTAGGCCAGGAGTAGGATGTCTGTGGAGCGGTCAGCTTTAACACCACGGCAACCTTTTGCTAATAGGTAACTCTCGAAGTCTGCCAGGAAGAGGGAAAAAAGCAGCGGGCTCATTACCTCTCCCTGAACGACTCCTTTCGAAATGTCGACGGGCAGGGTCTTGTGGAGCGGACTGCCGTGGAGGCGCGCGAATAGAAACTCCTGAGAAGATTCAAAATTCTCGAGCTGAAACCTAGTGTGGAGTTTCTCCCACAGAAAGGTGTGTACGATGGAGTCAAATGCGGATTTGAAATCTATAAAAATCGCAAAAAGTACCGATCTGGGCTTGACAGTGTTTATCTGAATGAGTGCATTGAGAGTAAAAGTATTGTCTAGACAGCCCCGTCCGCGCCTGAAACCGGATTGAAATACTGGAAGGAGGTTTTCTGCTATCGTGAAAGCCTCGACTCGTCCGAGGATGGTTTGCATAAAAATTTTCGAGATGTTGTTGATTAGTGAAATCAGACGGTAATTGCTAGGAAGTGAAACATCCCCTTTTTTGTGGAGGGGAAAGATGAATTAAAATTTTAAAACACCAAAAATGAAAGAAGAAAGACAGAAATAAATGTAATTAAAACAAACTTTGACCAATACTATTTCGACTTACATGTGTTCATTTAAAGAAGCAATATTGCCTAGTACAATAAATTTCTTTTGAAAGAAGTTTTATTGACATTCATTCAATACGTTTCATCAAATAGTCACTATTGATATTTTGGAAAAAAAACTATCGGCAAGAGTAATATTAAAAAAAAGCAAAATTACCCGTTTTGCTGATAAATTTATGAAGGGAGCTAATGTAGAAGTGCAGCAAATCACAAAAATAACGCCTTCTCTAAAACCGTCTTCTAAAAGTCTTCGTTCTTCTGATGACATTCCACCATGATAATAAGCAATTCCAAACTTAATACCAATATTGAGAATTTCACAAATGTTATTGTTTGTTTCGTTGTTTAATGCAGTTATAAGATCTTCTTTTTCCTTTTTTTTATGTTCTTTTAGATGTCTTTGAAAAATTATACTAATACTAAACAATAAATCAATTAATTTTAAACTTACGGAGGAACCACTTTCCACAATAAATTAGTCACATTTTGACAGTTTTTCTTTGATGAACAGAATATTAGACAAGAGTCCTGTGGCACTACTTCCATAACAAGACCTCCAAGTCTATCAGGATCAACCTTCTTTAGCACTTCACAATACTTAAAAAGATATTTATGCAAAGCTAATTTTATAACATAAAAAAAACACTTACAGAAAAATCTTCTCTTCTTATAACTTCAAGCATTTCATTATCTGATTTACCCCAATTAATTTTGGCAAATTTATCATTTACTTTAACATATTCAGTAAACTCTATCGGTGGAAAGTCTTTTTTATATATATCAGCTTTCAAAAATGTACAAATATCAGATAAATTTCCAATCATTGGACTTATACCAACAATTTGAATATTTTCTGAAACAAACAAAAAGACAGTTTAATTATGGTTTTTATCTATATTGTGGTAAAGTATCAATTTGGTTTTATTGAAGGATAGTAGAAATATCTGACTAGGTTCTGGGCCATGAGCAATCAAAGGAGACGTAGGATTTTTTTAGCTGCAAAATTTATGTTTACTCTTATAACTTCAGGGACTATTAGTACTAATTATAAGTCCGTAGTTGCTCGAAATAAAAAAAATTAAAAACCACTTAATTCTTCAAGAATCCATCCAGGAAAGAAATAGGAAGGTACAGCAAATGTACCACTTGACATAATAAAAAAGCTTAATAATATAAGAAGTTACTCAACTCAAATACTCAACCTGCTTTACCTATAAATTTCATTTCGTTCAAGTATATAATCTTGGTCAAGAACTCTTCCAGAACAGGTCCTTGTTCTGGCTCCCCAATTAAATGAAGCTCATCGACGACGACAAGTCCTATTTCATTTAGACGTCCCTTTTCTATTAAACTATTAATAAGTCCTAAAGCTTTTTTGATTGTGGCAACATACATTGAATTCTTATACCTTCTTTTCTTTGGGGGATATATGCCTTTATACGAAGCATATTCTTCAATTAGGAAATCAAAGGCTAATGCAAAAGGAGACAAAACGGAAACCTATTGAAAAATAGAAATTAACAAAATGGAAAAAACCATGTAATAGAAAAAGATAATTTACTTTTTCTTCTGCAATTTCGAAGTAAGGCAAAACAAATATAACATTTTTTTTACGACATATTATTTCACGTAACATAAGAATTTCAGCAACAAGTGTTTTACCTGCACTACTAGGTAAGGCATACACCACATTACGGTGATTTTTTATGGCAGGTATGTTCAAAAATTCCTCCTGCCATTCTAAATAAGAATTAAGTAGAAATTATATATTTTATAGCAGAAAGTGTATGTAATTAGAACCTACCATAAAGCCTTTCAATTCCCTTGTAATATTGTATTAGTTCCTTCACTTTAATGGGTAAGCCAAAAAATGATCTGCACTCTTTAAATTTCTGCACTTCTTCCAGGTCCTTGTTAACAAACTGCTGTGAAATTGTAGACTTATCAACACTTGTTAGGAGAGAATTTGTTAAGGAATTATTGAAAAAGTCACTCTCCTCTTCTATTTTCTTATCATTTGTCTTCAAAGCCTTGCTTACATTCTCTGGCTTCTCAAAGCCTTTTCGTTTACTTTTATTTGTATCTTGTTTTACAGGAAGGAGATCAATGTCACCCATGTCCATAACTTTAGGAATTATATTTTGAGTCTTTGAACCTGTATTTGATTCATATGTTTGTATTTCATTGAGAAATTGTGTATAAGTGCCTAAATAAGTAAAAAAATCACTCTGATTTGGTTCAAGAAGATCTTCATCACTTTGATTTAAATTCATATTCATTATTAGGATAATAATTTTCGTCAACTTGGAACTTATAAATATACAAATGTTTCACTAAAAAATGTTGTCGGCTACTGACCATCACACCACTATTAAGCGTTACACCCAGTTCCACCTTTTTAATTAATTTAAAATTTAAAACCGTTAAAAAAATAGATAGTGAAATAAGCGTTAAAATAAGTTAGGAAGGCTTGGTTGCGTCATTCCAAAACCATAGACGCACTAATCTAAATCTGAACACGTACGGCAATTGGGCATTCTGATCATTTTAAATCATATCACCATAGATAGATTGTTAACTTATGCTGTGACAGCCGTCACGGTTAGTTGACACTCTATGTGGTAGATGTCGCAAGTGTTAAGTTTTTTTCATAAATAAAACGTTTAGTAAAATGGGTTGCCTACTTAAAAACTTTAATAAAAAAATTTAAAATAATGCAAATCAAAAAGCAACTAGTGGGAAAGTACCGCAGATAAAGGAAAAAACTGATCAACGTTTCAAGGTCGATGCCGGTTCGCGATTTCGTAACGATCGCCTATCACTAAACAAAAAATAAAAAAGTACACTTATTATGATTAAAAATAGTTTTGAAAAAATATAGTTTTATGTGATCTCATCAATTCCTATTCATTTAATGAAATGAAAGAAGACATTTTTAAGGAGGTACGTAAATTAGTTAAAAAAAATTATGTAGTAGACATTGTCGCTTTTGTCATGTTGAAATATTTTAATAGTGAAAAATATACGGAGGTACATTATTTATTTGAAACAAGCACTAGCTGTTTTATGAACAACGACTTATGAAAGATATACTAATTAACACATGTAAGGAAAAATATCACTCTGTATATTAATTTCTTTATATTAAGCTAGCAACGTTCGAAAACGCATTCTTTAAGTTAAACAAGCGTTGTTTGTTACCCTAACTGCGACACGTGCACTTGAGAAACATAAACAGTCTGGGTCGAGACATATTTTGTATCGATGAACGTTTTATTCTTCAGTTCATTTTTAGTTTTGTGTATGTGCAAGTGCAAGAGGGTTTTTGTCAACTACGGTGAGTTTACCTCACAGAGTATGATTTTGCTTATTAATTATTTACTATTTTGTAAAAGATGCAATCTGTTGTTTACTGCCGAATGTGATTGATACTGATAGTTTACGTCGTAAAAGTAATGTTTATTTAATATGATCTCCGAATTGTACTGTCTGTCTGATCGCCGTATCGCCGTGAGAAGTTAGAGATTAGGATGGTTATTCCCTAATGCTCGTAAGTGATGGTAGTTGGAGCAGTCACTTTGCTGGTAATCCCTTAGTGACATTGCACCGCTCAACAACCATAATTATTGAGAATATTTATTGAGTTTTGAGTATAGCACATTGCTGGATCTCCCTTTGTGCAGAATGACCCCTGGAACGAGTATTTTGCTGGCTCTCCCTTAATACTCATTGCACGTTCAGGGTCGGCACTTTAATGGTTATCCTTGGTGCCGAGGACAGTATATCTTCGTTTATTTATTTAAATAGTTTGGCTACGTTTAAAGTATCGGCAGTATCTGCAAAAGAGTTTTTAATCACCGAGTTTGGTAATTTTATTTGATTGCTTATGTTGTTGCATTTCTGAGCGAATCTGCTCATGGTATTTTCTTTTTCATTGTTTCAGATTTAACCGAAAGCACGCAACAGCATCAAGGCCATTAGTTTTTAATTCATTCTTTTACATATTTCATTTTATCAAATATCTTTCTTTCTTTCTTTTTATTAAACATTTTTTTTTAATCTATTCAAATTCATTTATTTTTCATTTATTTTGCGATTTGTTGCCTTACAACTTTTCAGAAGTGGGATGTATGTAACTTACTCCTACATTACCAATTTAATGTAATTTAATTATAAAAAAAAGGGCCGACATGCAGTTGAAATGCTTAGTGCTTGATTAAGACATGAATTATTTTTTTTTCCTTTTTTTTTTTTATATATAGTTGTGGTAAATTAAGTGTTGATATAATTCAAAATGGACAAACGTTCAAAACGTGCACGGCTCTTAACCCCAGAGTCTGATAACTCACCAGATACGAACGATGATCGTAGAAGTTCAAACTCCACTACCGAAAACTCGATAGATCGCTTAACAGAAGTTATGACAAACCTTTTCTCTTCTATTGACAAAAACAATAGTGGGACAGCCTCAAAAGGAGACGTAGTTCCTTGTTTTAACCCTGAAGATAGGGAACAAAACTCTGAAACGTGGTGCAAAAAGGTAGATGAGTTACGAGAAGTATTTCATTGGAGCGAGGATGCAACTATATACTTTGCTCTTTCTAAACTGCGTGGTTTGGCAGATACGTGGTATAAAAGTCTTTCGACTATAAAATATACGTGGGTCGAATGGAAAGAAAAATTGCAAATTGCATTTCCACCGACACGAGATTTTTATGAAACATTAGGAGAAATGATGCGTCGCAGAAAACGAACCGAAGAAACTTAGGCTAAATATTTTTACGAAAAGCTGGCGTTGTTGAGCTTATGTAAAATAGAGAGCGCCGATGCAGTTTCGTGTTTAATTGGCGGCATTGAGGACATTGTAATTAAAACAGGGGCCAAGGCAGGAAATCATAAAACCCCCGAATCTCTATTTCAATATTTTTCTACATTAAATGATCTACCGGGACCGTCAACAAAAACAGAACGATATACCTCTAATAAGCGCCCATATCCTAATAAACGTTTCGGTACTGAAAAGAAATTATCAATGGTAACATGCTTTAAGTGTGGCAAAAAGGGGCACATTGCTGCGAAATGCAGAATCTCTGACAAACGTTGCAGTTATTGCAGAAGTTATGGACATTACGAAAAAGACTGCTATCGTAAGAAGGAACAGCAAGATGCAAAGAAGATCTCCTGACTAGAGAGCCGACCAAATGAAGATAAAGTTCTGCCCAATCAAAAATATTTTAAGGACATTTTAATTAACAACCAACGTTCAAAAGCTTATATTGATTCTGGAAGTTTTTGTGTAGCAATTAAGTTAAGTGAAGTAACGAGACTTAAATTAGATGTAAATTCCGAACAAACAACTGTAATACGTGGATACGGTGATGGTATAGTGAAATCATTAGGAACGTGTAATTTTGTGATGTGCGTTGATGATGTTGAAGCTACTGTTACAGCAAATGTTGTTCCTGATTCAATTCAAGATGTGCCTGTTTTAGTGGGTCGTACGTTTACAGAATTACCGGGAGTGCTTGTATTAAAAGATTACAAACATTTAATAATAACAGAGGGCTATTTAAAAGAAATAGACGATGAATCAAAACTCAAAAAAGTTAATCTGAAGGCAATAAAGAATGTTATTTTACCAAGAAACACTCTGAGCAATGTTTTAGTTGAAACTAAAAATGAAGAATATCAGGGAGATTTAATTGTAGAAGCTAGTTGGAGACTACAGGAGGGACAAAAATATTGTATACCACGAACCATCTTAAGAATACAACCTGGTTATGAAACAATACTACCACTAATAAATTTATCGGATGCGGATATTTACCTTAAAAATAAACACATACTTGCACGAGCCTGGCCATGTCAACCGGAAGATGAATCTAAAGTAAACCAAATACTTAAATTAGACGCAACAACTTTACCAAAATTACCCGAAGAAGATATTAAAATTGGTCCTGTCTCAGCTGAACAAAAGATGAAGTTAGTCGAAGTTTTACAGGCGTATCGCGATTGTTTTGCTAATGATATTAGTGAATTGGGTTGTGCAAAATCATTAGAAATGGAAATTGAGTTGGATGATAAAACACCGTTCACATATCGTCCTTATCGCATGTCAGCTAGCGAACAAGAAAAATTAAAATCAATAATCGACGATCTGTTGATGCATGACATTATTAAAGAGTCAAATTCGCCCTATGCGTCGCCAGTCTTGCTGGTGAAGAAAAAGAATGGTGACTGTAGAATGTGCATCGACTATAGAAAATTAAACTCAAAAACTGTCAAAGATCGCTATCCCTTACCTCGGATCGACGACCAGTTAGACCGATTACATGGAAGCCGATATTTCACTTGTTTGGACTTAAGATCAGGATATCACCAAGTGCCTGTGTCGAAAAATTCAAGACATTATACCTCATTTGTCACTCCTCAAGGGCAATATGAATTCAATAGAGTACCTTTTGGACTTACCAATGCACCAAGTGTTTTCCAACGTTTACTAAATAAAGTTTTAAACCCTGTTAGGAACATAGTAACAGTTTATTTGGATGATGTACTGGTTCACACAGTTTCCGTAGAAAAAGGAATTGAGAATTTGAAATTAGTTCTACAGTTATTAAGAGAAGAAGGATTAACTTTAAATTTGTGTAAGTGTAGTTTTCTGTTTCCATCCGTTGATTATCTTGGTTTCGAAATAACAGAAGGAAAAGTGATGCCAGGAAAATTGAAACTGAAAGAAGTTGAGGAGTTTCCAGTACCCAACAATATACATAATATTCGTCAATTTATTGGCCTAACGGGATATTTTAGACACTTCATCCAAAATTACGCAATTATAGCCAAACCGCTGACAACTTTACTAAAGAAAAGTGTGCCATGGACGTGGACAGAGAGAGAACAACAAGCTTTTGAAAAGTTACGAGAATGCCTGACCTGTAACCCAACTTTAGCCTTGTTCAACCCTAAAGCTAATACTGAAGTTCACACTGATGCGAGTTCGATAGGTATAGCTGGTATTATTGTGCAAGAACAAAATGATGGTAAACTTCATCCTATAGCTTATTACAGTCGTCAAACAACAGCTGCTGAAAGTAGATATCACTCGTATGAATTAGAGACACTTGCGGTCGTGGAAAGTCTAAAGAAATTCCGTGTATACCTCTTAGGCATACAATTTAAAGTTGTTACCGATTGCAATGCTCTAAAAGCCACAAGTACAAAAAAAGATATAATACCCCGTATCGCCCGGTGGTGGCTACAGCTACAAGAATATACCTTCAATGTCCAATATAGACCAGGAAATCGTTTAAAACATGTAGATGCTTTGAGCAGAAATCCTTCAACAAGCGAAACATCACCTGAAGAAGTACTACACATTGAACAAGCTGACTGGGTGCTGGCTGGCCAAATGACAGATGACAAATTAAAATATATCCGAGAGGTTTTGAGCAAGCCGCCTTCAACAGAAGCAGAACGTGGAATTTATAAAAATTATGCTCTGCGCGATGGAAGAGTGTATAGAATTACGGTAAGAGGCATTTTATGGGTCTTACCGAAAGGAATGCGACAACGAGCAGTAAGAATGGCTCATGACGATGTTGGACATTTTTCCGTTGAGAAAACTTTACACCGACTATGTCAACATTATTGGTTCCCTAGAATGAAGCAATATGTTGAAAAGTATATCGCATGTTGTATTGCTTGTCTATACAATAAAAGGAATTCTGGAAAGAAAGAAGGCTTTTTACATCCTATACGTGTGTCGGAACCCCTGGAAATCTTCCATGTAGATCATTTGGGACCATTTCCTAAGAGTCGAAGAGGAAACGAATATCTAATAGTAGGAATAGACGCCTTCACAAAATTCATTTTCATCCGTGCCTGTAAATCAACAAAAGTTAAATATATCATAGAATACTTTAGAGATATCTTTGCCACCTATGGAGTTCCTCGGAAACTCATAACCGATCAAGGAAGTAGTTTCACCTCCAAAAATTTCAAAAATTTCTGCCGACAAAACAATATACAACATGTACTAAATGCCGTTGCAACACCAAGGGCAAATGGTTTAGTTGAGAGACTTAATCGAACAATACTCAGTGCTCTATTAACATCTACTTTGGAAGAGGAACTATGGGATGAGAAGGTTCGACCAATCCAATTTGCTATAAATACGACAATGAACAAATCAACTGGAAAAACACCCTTCCAGTTAATGTTCGGATATACCCCAAGAGGAGGAAGTGACACTCTACTTCGTGATGCGGTAACTCAAATCCCCACGTTGATCACTGACTTACTAGAGACCAGACGAGAAGCTGCTGCAAAAATGAAGGCTGCCCAAGACAAACAAAAGCAGTTATTTGACAAAAAGAGAAAACAGCCACGAAAATATAAAGAAGGAGATTTAGTAGTAGTGGAAAAACAATCAACAGCCCCTGGTACTAGCCGCAAACTTTTAAAACCATACTCCGGTCCATTTATCATCAAAAAAGTTCTACCAAACGAGCGATATGTGGTCCAAGATATGAAAGGATCTACAAGATCTAGGCAAACATATGATCGAGTCGTTGCCGTTGACAAGATGAAGGCTTGGGTTCCACCTGGTGGATTATCTGACAGCACAGACAGCGAGAGTGGTGAAGATGGCGTGCCGTTATCAGAGGATGACGACGAAACTGAGAAGTGATTTCCTCGAGGCGAGGAACTTTTCAGGATGGCCGAATGTAAGGAAAAATATCACTCTGTATATTAATTTCTTTATATTAAGCTAGCAACGTTCGAAAACGCATTCTTTAAGTTAAACAAGCGTTGTTTGTTACCCTAACTGCGACACGTGCACTTGAGAAACATAAACAGTCTGGGTCGAGACATATTTTGTATCGATGAACGTTTTATTCTTCAGTTCATTTTTAGTTTTGTGTATGTGCAAGTGCAAGAGGGTTTTTGTCAACTACGGTGAGTTTACCTCACAGAGTATGATTTTGCTTATTAATTATTTACTATTTTGTAAAAGATGCAATCTGTTGTTTACTGCCGAATGTGATTGATACTGATAGTTTACGTCGTAAAAGTAATGTTTATTTAATATGATCTCCGAATTGTACTGTCTGTCTGATCGCCGTATCGCCGTGAGAAGTTAGAGATTAGGATGGTTATTCCCTAATGCTCGTAAGTGATGGTAGTTGGAGCAGTCACTTTGCTGGTAATCCCTTAGTGACATTGCACCGCTCAACAACCATAATTATTGAGAATATTTATTGAGTTTTGAGTATAGCACATTGCTGGATCTCCCTTTGTGCAGAATGACCCCTGGAACGAGTATTTTGCTGGCTCTCCCTTAATACTCATTGCACGTTCAGGGTCGGCACTTTAATGGTTATCCTTGGTGCCGAGGACAGTATATCTTCGTTTATTTATTTAAATAGTTTGGCTACGTTTAAAGTATCGGCAGTATCTGCAAAAGAGTTTTTAATCACCGAGTTTGGTAATTTTATTTGATTGCTTATGTTGTTGCATTTCTGAGCGAATCTGCTCATGGTATTTTCTTTTTCATTGTTTCAGATTTAACCGAAAGCACGCAACAGCATCAAGGCCATTAGTTTTTAATTCATTCTTTTACATATTTCATTTTATCAAATATCTTTCTTTCTTTCTTTTTATTAAACATTTTTTTTTAATCTATTCAAATTCATTTATTTTTCATTTATTTTGCGATTTGTTGCCTTACACACAATATGTGAATTAAGTAAAATATTGCAAAAAACAGTAATTAAGTGGCCATGTTTATTGTTTATGTATAAACATAAGGGATTCCAATAACGTTGTAGAACCTATTACTAAAAGAAATCTAATTGTACAAGTCATTTGAGAACTGTCGTATAATGTAAAAGTTTGCTGATCTATTTCATAGTTAAATTAAGGTATAAATGATAATTTGATAAAAACGCATGAGTTTTGCAGTTATTTTAGTATTAAAATTAATGATAAATGTACCATGTGGTTGTTTCCCCAATGTGTACATTTTCAAATTAAGACAGTTCAGACATTTTTTCAAAAGAAAAAACATGTGATTTCTAGTAAAAAATTAATTGTTTAACGAATCAGTAATACCTATATTAAATATATTGCTTAATTTGTGTCCATTTATTTAGTTTGCTATTGATTTTTAATTTTCTAATTTTCATTGACCA
>CM055664.1:10037398-10057351 GCA_029378335.1 Agrilus mali | reverse complement strand
AATTTTCTTTGGGTTCGTGTAACCACTAATGACCTTCAAGCCAAGAATTAATAAACGGCCTCCTTTGCTTGAACGTTTCATCTCAGTTACACGATTTTTAGTGTAAGGATTTATTTTTTTCGCATTGTTTTTGACCAAGTTAAAATAATTTTAGAATGAATCAGACCACAAAATAGTAGGTTTTACGTTGATCGTTGTGTTTTTAAGAATATAATTTTGTAATTTAGCGGCACATAAAGCAGAGTTAACTTCAACTTAGTCAATATAAGAGATTTGTCACCCTTCTTACGAAGGGGAGCCACACGATATTTTGACAATAAAAATTTACATTGATTCTGTTGCGGTTGGTTTAGTTAAATGTCCTTGTAGTATAAGAAAACAACTAAATATATAAACCACAAACATGAATTACTTTATTAATTAACAGAACGAACAGAACGAAGTTAAAACGGTTGAGAGCACTGCGAGAGTTTAAGATGGAAGCTGAAATCGATGAACTACTCTTAATGCGGTTGATGACTCAATTGGCGCGAAACTTTACTCTCCGTTTAAATCGATATATTCATAGATATATGCGTGAACCAATCAGAGAACATAGATACAAAATAAAGTTGAGTTCAATGGTTCAAATCATAGATAAGTTCTAACACTCCTCCACAGTACTCTCCTGCCAGTGGCAAGGCCACGAAACAACAGTTTACCAAAGGTAAGAGTACAAAAATATAACAATTAACAAATTGTGTACAAAAAGAATAGAAAAATAGAGTATTATAAAAGTGTTAGTTGGTACAAAGCAATGTTTTTAATGTTTTATAAATTGCACATGCTTCTTGCGGTATTGTAACACTTGTTGCACTTTAGCATAAGAATGATCGTGAGCAATGGGGTCATCATTAAGTAAAAATGCCGGTTTGAGGCGATCTATGGAAATGTTTGTGTTACTGCCGTTAACATGCACTGTAAAATATTTTTCAGAACGGTTAACTACGCGATACGGACCATCAAACGGCGGTTGAAGGGGTTTCTTGACCGCATCACGACGCACAAACACATGTGTACAGATTTTTAGATCTGGAGAGATGAAGATGTTTGATTGGCTGCGTTGACGTTGAGGTACAGGTCGCAGGAGGTTGATTTTTTCTTTAAGTTGTTGAACAAACGATGATGGATCCAATTGTTGTAGGGAAGAACGAGTATGCTTTTGTACTTTTGCTTTTTGGCAACCTATGCAAGAACGAGTCCAGCGAGTAATATCTTTATTAATGGAGGGCCAAACGAATTTGGTTGTTAGAAGTTTTGTGGTCGCACGAATACCTGGGTGAGCCAAGTTGTGAAAATTGTTAAAAATTGACTTGCGAAGAGGCGATGGTACGAAAGGACGAACTTGGGATTGACTTATGTCACAGTAAATGCGAAAATTGGTGTCCGGGAGTTGGATTTGACGTAATAAAAGAGAAGTAGAATTAGGATTTTGAAGAAGTTGTTGTAATTCAGTATCATCTTGTTGAAGGTGAGCAAGTTGCTCGTAATCTATGGGATTGGGATAACGGTCCGGAATGGTAATTTTATTGAGTGCACGATAATCACCTACCGTACGCCATTGACCATTCTTTTTAGAAACCATATGAAGAGGACTCGCCCACGGGCTATTAGAGGGACGGCAGATTCCCTGTTGTAACATATATTCAAATTCCTGTTTAGCAATACGAAGCTTGTAAGGGGGCAATCGACGGGCTTTAGCAAAAACAGGAGGTCCATTGGTTTCAATATAATGCTTGGTGTTGATTGAAGATGGACGTGTTGAGGGCTTAAGAGATTTGTCAAAAGTCGTTAACCCGGGAAAATCTCTAAGAATGTCAGAGAATTTAGAATTTGGAGCAATAGTAGATAAAGATAATGATGGAGGTGCAGAGATACCTGGTGAAGAGATTTTGGTTAAGGTATCAATCAATTTACCTTGTCTAAGATCAATAAGAAGATTGAAGTGATGAAGAAAATCAGCTCCGATGATAGCGTTTTTTGTGTTGGCGATGATAAATGGCCATGAAAATGATCGACGTAAGCCAAGACTAGTTGTTATTGTTTTAGTGCCAAAGGTGTCAATAACAGTGTTGTTGGCTGCATATAATTTAAATTCCGAAGGCTTGAGTCTCGCTGAGGAACGTGGAATTATTGAAACGTCAGATCCTGAATCGATTAAAAATTTGATCTTAGTTGTAGGATCATAAATGATTAATCGACGACTGGTGTTTTTGAGAGATTCTAGGCGACAAAGAGTATCCGCGTCGTTGTTCGGCTTGTCCGACGCGGGTTTTAATTTTGTTGCTTCCGTTACATTCGGATGTGAATTTGTGATCGATTTGAAGTATTTGCAAGGAGCACAACACTTCCTGGCCTTGCTTTTGAACTGACAGTGATACCAGCATAAATCACTATTAGTCGGACGTGAGTTTGGAGTTTTTGAGCGGGCCCTGTATTGCCGATTAGAGTTTTTTGTTAGACGCTCAAAATTCCTACGGTACTCTGATTTAAGTTCTGCTATTTCATTTGCTAGTTTTTGTATTGTATCACCGAAATTGCTGTTATTTGCAGTTGTAGAAGCGACGCTACGAGGTTCGATTTCGGCAATTTTGTCTGCCATTTTGGCTAATTGCTGAATTGTATCAGAACTGGTAGTTAATATAGTTTGTATGTGAGCGGGAAGACGTTGCATCCATAAAATTCTAAGAAGGTCTTCTGGTAGAGCTGTGCCACCTAATCTATTCATTTCGTTGAGTAGGTGTGACGGCTTTTTATCGCCCAATTCAACGCCTGATAATAATGTACGAAGACGTTGTTCATGCGAATCAGAGTAAATGTTTATTAGTCTCTCTTTAATTGCAGTATACTTGTTGGTCAAAGGAGGAGAAATTAAAATATCTGTTACCTGGGATAAGATCTCCGTGTCGACGGCACTGACTACGTAGTTGAATTTCGTTTGATCAACAGTAACATTTGCGAGTTGAAACTGAGCTTCCAATTGCAAGAACCAGACTTTGGGATCGGATTTCCAAAAAGGTGGTGCTTTCACAGCAACTCTGTCAACCTGGATTGATGGCGTTGTATCTTGAGATGGATTAGACATCTTCACAGGACACAATGATGGTTGGTGAGATTTAAGACTCGTTAGACGCCAGTGAATGGGACGTGTTGTCGAGCGCGTGTTCGTTGGCCGCGTATTCGTCGGGCGCGTGTTCGTTGGGCGCGTGTTCGTCGGGCGCGTGTTCGTTGGGGTCACCAAATGTTGCGGTTGGTTTAGTTAAATGTCCTTGTAGTATAAGAAAACAACTAAATATATAAACCACAAACATGAATTACTTTATTAATTAACAGAACGAACAGAACGAAGTTAAAACGGTTGAGAGCACTGCGAGAGTTTAAGATGGAAGCTGAAATCGATGAACTACTCTTAATGCGGTTGATGACTCAATTGGCGCGAAACTTTACTCTCCGTTTAAATCGATATATTCATAGATATATGCGTGAACCAATCAGAGAACATAGATACAAAATAAAGTTGAGTTCAATGGTTCAAATCATAGATAAGTTCTAACACTCCTCCACAATTCATTTTAAAACATTTCACGTATGCAATAACACTGTAGGCTCGAGTGCTAGCAAATCAACTTCATTACTACAAGATTCTATTATACATCGCGGAATACAAAAATTAGTTGGACCGCTAAGTTTGGAGTTTCGCTTTCCCACACATTTGTTAGATTCAAAAGGCAATGCCATTAAGCTTTTCTTTCCAAATATTTTCAAGTAACAATTTAAACTGAACGGTAAACGACCTGAAATGCCTAACAACTCCTTTGAGTTTTGATTCGTTACGTTGGTATCGTCTTTGTCGTATTCTTTACATTTTACATTTTGGCAAAGTCTGTAAGTTAAGCTTTCAACGGGGAAAAAGCCACCGAAATAATTAGTCTACCCGAAAATCTTCAGATGTCCACAATAAGAACGTTTCATAACCATTGTTTTTAAACACTATTGTCATATAGAAGAGTGAATTTTATATGGTTTAATAGATTAAATAATGCCTTATATAACAAATAACACTTATAAACTAATGTTAAATAGAACTTAAAACTACTTGCCTAATTAACTACCAACTAGGGGCGTTGGTAATGGCAGGGACTCTTAATCAGGCATTAGGGTGAGTGATAGCGGCAACCCGCTCAACCCCCTAACCCTTCTGACCCGCTGGCTCGATCTTCACCTCTACCGTATTCTTCTTTTCTTCTTCTTACTTATTCTCAAAAACAATTCATTTATACACCCACATAGTGCTCTTTTACCCCCAAATGGAAATTTGCAAGTTGGTCACGGCACATTTTTGCCGTGTAATTATTTCGCATTTCCATGTGGCGGTTCCTTGTTTCGTAAAATCAACACATTGAATATTTAAGATAAAACAAATGTAATTAATGAAATGAAATACAATTAAAAGGAAATATAATTTTGTAAAAATATGAGCACTATGTGACACTGCTATTATTAATGAATTCTTCAGTGAAATCCTCTTTAGATTTTCGAAATTTTGAATTGAGCATGTAATGTTGTTACCGATTCGAAATCTGCCAAAAAACTGTTAGTTTCCCGTAAGTCACTACTACCATGCAAGGTCCAACCTAATCTAGTATTCACTGCGGTAAAATTTTTAGAATGTAGTTTCGTTTCGCCCGTTACGATTTTATAATAATTATTATCAGCCCCAGCTAAAAACGCGATCCCTTTAATCGTTTGACTATTTACAATGATGCTGCACTTAAAGTATTAAAACAAATTTCAGGTATCTTAATAGCATCAATTTGAAGTATTTGGTTATTAAATAGGCTACAAATTGTAACAGGAAACGTTTGCACAATTTTGCTGGTGGACTATTTGTGTTTTCGACAGACAAAATTGAAATTTTGTGGTTACTGATAATAAATGAATTTAGTTTGCGAGATAAACACTCTTTAAAAAAGAATGTGTGCTGGGACACACAGTAGAAGTGAAACTTCAACGGACAAGTGGAAAAACGAATCGCATACGGACAAGTGGAAAAACGAATCGCAACAAAATTTTCACTTGAAGTTTTACGGGCAGATTGTTAATGTACTTGTCCAATTTGAAAGCCTGCCCGTAAAACTTCAAGTTAAAATTTTGTTTCGATTCGTTTTTCGACTTGTCCGTTGCGATTCGTTTTTCCATTTGTCCGTATGCGATTTGTTTTTCCACTTGTCCGTTGAAGTTTCACTTCTACTATGTGCCCCAGTACATATTCTTTTTCACAGGTTTACTGAAAATTATGATTTGGTTGGGTTAGGTAACTCTTAATGAATGCATTTTTTTTCCGTCAACACTTGTATCGTGCGTTGTCGTTCACTTTTGTTGTGACTTTTTCTTGTTATTAATTTGTGTCCTTAACAAACTTTATTTATTCATACGTTTTTTACACAGACCACAAATAGACAATCATGCCCAGCCACGTGGAGAGAGGTAAAAAACAACAGCTGAGCTTAACACACTAGGTATGGGTAACACAGTGTCGTATCACACAAAAGTGTTGACACTTTTCAGTGTGTCAGGTGTGTTGAAACAGCTCATATGAAACCAATGACACTTAACACAGTTGCGACACACGAGCGAGCTGAGGTTCGCTTGTATGGGAATCAGTGGGTATCGTTGGGTGTCATCGTGTCGTCAGTGTTAGACGGTTTCAGATGCCATAGAGTGTATCATTGTGTCGTGTTGTATCGGTTGATGTCGTTTTTCGCGGTTTGTCGTTTCGTATCAGACAGTCGCAAGCTTGCTTACAAGTTACAAACGAATCAACTTTAAGCCAGTCCCATAGATAATAGAAGTGTGGGTTAAAAAGATGAAACCATAGATATGTGAAACTGACAAGAAACAATAATGCAAAACAATATTTTATTTATGTAGGTATAAGTAAATAAATAATCCGTCTTGTATTTATACTTTATTTTTTATTTCAAGTTAAAAAGTTTCACACTTTTAATTTTTTTAACACAAATTTAATGTATTACTTATCGTTCTAATAAATAATTTTCTAATTCAAACAATATTTTTATATTTTATGTGAGAACTGTCTCTGTTTATGCAGAACTTAACATAAGCCTAACGCTATCGCCACTATGGTATACGTATCACATGCAAACGTGTCGCTTTCTGTTTCAGCACGTTTCAGCAATCGTTTCAAAACTGCGATTGCGTATGTCCGTATGTGAATCTTTTACTGTGTCATATGAAACAATTGTGTTGAAACAGTGTGTTGATAGAGCACGCGGTATCAGTGTTACTGTATCGACACACTAAAATTTTGTGTGTTACCCATGCCTATAACACACGCCGCTGGGACTCTAGCGGACTACCGTTCTTCGCGCGGCTGCGCATTATATCCATTTAATGCAGCTGTTGCCCTCTCTCTGCCACAACAGCCTTTCTCTCTCTCCGCCTCCGCCAGCCTTTCTTTCTTTCAGCCGATGCCGACTCTCACAACGCGATGTACCGTCTATCCCCTCCACTCGACCGTAACGCTTTTTCATTGTAAAAAAAAAACAAATCGTCATACCCCCCGTTTATAAAGAAGTTTCACTTCAAAAATGTAAATTGGCCTCTTCCATCTAAGATTAAACGAACAAATGTATTATTTTCGTTGGTGCTAGATTTTATGGACACACATGCTGTTTGGACGAAAACGTCGTCAATTTGCTTGTTAATCAGAAAACTCACAGATTTCTTTATGACAGCTTCATTCGATTTGGTTTTATCTTCCGGTTTAGGCGAATCACTCACTAGAACGTTATTGTTAACGTTTGGGTCACACATCGTTGTTACATGTCTATGTTGGTACAACACAACGAATGTCTCTTGCATTACAATTTTTAGAACTATAATTCGGTTTAGTATATCTAAAACAACGCGAATCTCTTTCAAAATTTCTTTCTTTTTCCTCATATTTATAGAAGAGTTGCAGTCACTAGTGGCGTGCAATTTGGATTTACAAAACAGACAACAGTCTTTAGCACTCGCAAAAGGTCCAGCCGTGGTACTAATAGGTTTTTTCCTATGTATGTGATCTTTCTTCGCCTTATTATCACTCGTGTTTACAGTTTGTGCTTGTTTGATTTCGATGCTGCAATCAGCAACATTACTAGAACTTCTTAAACGGCAAAGTTTTGAATATGATAGATTTCACCATTAAACTATATTGATCTACTAACAATCCAAGAAATTATAAAGAACGTATTGCAGTTGAAGCAATATTGTATAGTTTACGCAAAGCGTTAATATCTGTCGTATTTCATCGGGGTTATTAACAACAACTTTTTGATATATGAATCCACTATTAATTTGAAATTTGATATTCGTTCTTCAAGAAATCAACGTTATCTGTGGATGAATTGCATTTTGTCGTTAGTCCCATAGTTGTCCTTAATGCTTTACCAGTTAAAGATTTCAAATACGTAAATTTAACATTATCATTTAGATCATTGTTACCGTATTGCAGCTCGATATTGTTACCAGATTGCGGGTCACATTTCAATGTCTGTTAAATGTTAATAAAACTAGTTTTATTTAAACTGTCCAAGGTACAATTGTGAAGAAACATTGTTAATATATTAAAACAAAACAGAAAAGTTTCAACGAAAAAATTTATTGACAACTCCCACAATTGTTTCGACCAACGGGCCATTTTCAAAGAGTACATATAAATTATTACTAAAATAAAAATTGTATAGTAAGCTGTATATATAGGGTAGAAGACATGGAAATTGCAACTAGTTAATGACGTAGAGGTATTCCGGTAAAACCAATTACAAATTACACAGAAGTAAGGGTGAACTGGTAGTTTCATCTCTAACTGGTTATTTACAAGTAATTTATTATTATTTAGTACTTTTTTAATTTCTAAGTTTTCTAACAGGCTTGGTTTTTTACTCTTTGTATAATTATGTAATAATTTTGTGGTATTTCCATCTAAATAATGATTATTTTTAATACAATGTTCTGAAAACCCAGTCGACTCAATATTATATTTAATTAATCTTTTATGTTCAATTGATCGATTTTTTAAAGCCCGGCCTGTTTGCCCTATATATATGGCCTCGCAACTATTACAATGTAAGACGAAGATGTACATACGAATTACTTTATGAATAATTTTTTAAAGCCCGGCCTTAAAAAATCGATTAATTAAACATAAAAGACCAATTAAATATAGTATTGAGTCAACTGGTTTTTCAGAACATTGTATTAAAAATAATCATTATTTAGATGGAAATACCACAAAATTATTACATAATTACACAAAAAGTAAAAAACTAATCCTGCTAGAAAACTTAGAAATTAAATAAGTACTAAATAATAATAAATTACTTGTAAATAACCAGTTAGAGATGGAAACTACCAATTCACCCTAAAAATAGTTATTAAACCTAACCTTCAATATTGTGAAAGATACGACATATATATATTGTAGCGACCAGTGACACCGAACGTGTGTGCGATAACAATTTGTGTGCATGTACCTCTTATAGCTAACATGCTTACGCCGTAGTCACCGAGCACGGCACTTTTATCATTATCAACTTACAAGCTACAAAATCTTTATCCAGCGACAAGTAACAAGCTTTATTCTGGAACTATCGACGATTTTATAATTATTATTCATCATTCGGGAATAATCAGGATTTCCTCGAGAGATTATCTAGAAAGTTCGAAATGTGTATTTAAAGTGATCATCTTTGGGTCGGGGGACAGTAGTTGAGAGAAAGCATCAGTGCGTGAATCTAAACGATAAAAGACAGACAAAAATGACATAAATAATTGGTGATATAAATAAGAGACTTGTTTTCATATAAATAGTAGTTCTAAGTCTTCAGGAATACGAGGCGGATATCGCACGGTTAGTACGGCTCGCCTATCCGGGTACGGCTGATGATACACTGAAAAGATTGGCCGTCGACGCGTTTATTGACGGACTAAAGGACGACGAAATACAACAGCGACTCCGACAGGACCGGCCGAGGACTTTCGTAGACACATTGGCCCGTGCACTGGAATACGACGTCGTCAAACAGGCGTCGCAACGACAATGTCGAGTGTGGGAATTAAAAGAAGAGTCAGCCGGTCGGGACGAAGATAAACTGGAAGAGATGATCCGCCGAATAATGACTAAAATAGAAAGCAAGCCCAGACAAGTCAGGTGCTGGAACTGCGGGAAGTTACGCCACATGAGAAGCAGCTGCAAAAATGAGAGATCTGTTTCTCAAGAGGATAAGCCCCGCGTACCAGAACTAGTCAGGATTGGCGCGGCGCCGGCGCGGCAAACGTCGATCCCGGAGCAAGAAGCCCCAGATTTAGTCGCACTGACAAAAACCATGAAATGTAGAGCTGATAGCCTTTTTCTTAAGGGACGTATAAAGGGGAAACGGTGTTGGTTTCTATTGAATACCGGAGCAAGCAGGACGATTATACCAGCCAATGTGATGACAACAAGCAAGCTTTAACCGACCCAATGGAAGCTACGTACGGCCACCGGGGAAATGGTAAATGTCCATGGTGAAAGCTACGTAAAGATCCGCATAGAAAAGACCTCCTTCCGACACTGCGTGCTTGTGGCCGAAATTGAAGACAACGTCATTCTGGGCTTAGACGTGCTTTTGCCTGAGTTTCCAAAGAAAAGTCGTGACCTTAAACGGACAAGAGTTCAGGCTAACCACTCAGAATACCATAACATCCCAAGTCAGAAGGCTAGAAACACCAATGGAAGACACGCAACGCCTACCAGAATCCTTGTCGAAATAGTGCCAGGAAGCAGGTGGCAAATGTAATCCTAACTAACGACGTCAAATAAAAGGATTACTAAAAGAATACCAAGACGTCTTTGAAGTAGGTGGCAAGAAAGGGCGAACCAACGCTGTCCTGCACAAAATAAATACTGGTAAGGCACAACCCATCCGTCAGCGATCCAGGAGACTACCACTGGCCAAGAGAGAAGAGGCTGAGAACATCACAAGAGAAATACAAAGGGATAGGGTTATAGAACCATCTACTAGCCCTTGGACATCGCCGGCAGTTCTGGTCAAGAAAAAGGATGGCTCGACACGCTTCTGTGTGGATTACCGCCAAATGAATAGTGTGACAAAAGCAGACAGCTATCTCTTACCACGACTCGATAATACCTTGGATACACTGTCAGGGCCGACGATATTTTCTACCTTAGACCTCATGAGCGGGTACTGGCAAGTTGGACCCGGATGCCAAAGAAAAGAGAGCGTTTTTCATTGTAACGGGGTTGTGGCAGTTCAAGGTGATGCCCTTCGGGTTATGCAAAGCACCAGCCACCTTTGAGCGAATTATGGAAGCAGTCTTGGTTGGCTTAATTGGGAAGATTTGCCTAGTATACCTCGACGACATCATCGTAGTCGGAAAGGACTTCAACGAGCATCTAAAGAATTTGAAGTTAATTTTCCGAAGACTTCGTGACATCCGTCAAAACTATGCCCCAAGAAATGTCAGCTATTTCAAGAGACCGTCAACTACCTGGGGCATGTAGTATCCGGAGACCCACAGAAAATTAAGGCCGTGCAAGAGTGGCCTGTACCTGTTGACGTCCATCAAGTCAGAAGCTTCCTTGGACTCTGCACCTACTATAGACGTTTTGTTCCTGGATTCGCAAAAATTGCTAAGCCTTTGACACGACTCACAGAAGAGAGTAGACCATATTGTTGGGAGCAAGACTGCCAAGCTGCTTTTGAACAGCTAAAAAAACCCTCTCTTCAACACCTGTGTTGTGCTATCCCCTACCGACTGGGAAGTGTATCCTGCACACCGACGCTAGCAATATTAGAATTGGCGCGGTTCTGTTACAAATACAGAATGGCGAAGAAAAAGTGATCGGCTACTTCTGCAGATTTATATCCAAACCTAAATGGAACTTCTGCGTAACCAGACGCGAATTGCTGGCCGTAGTAAAAAGTTTGGAACCTTTTTATAAATATCTCTATGGAAGAAAGTTTTTGCTACGAACCGACCATGCCGCGTTGAAATGGTTGCTTAATTTAAAGAATTCCGAGATCCAAGTAACAAGAAGGATAGAGAAGCTACAAGAATACGACTTTGGCATAGAACACCGGGGGGAAAGTTGCCATAGAAACGCCGAAGCCTTATCCAAAAGACCTTGCCCGGACAATTGTAAACACTGTCGACGCGTCGAGGAACACGAAGAGGTTAGGAGGATAACTATCCTGGACGAGCAGTGGCAGCCCGACAATATAAAGGCAGATCAACATTCCGACGTGCTCCTAAAGACGTTCCTGGATTGGAAGAAAGAAGGTAGAAGACCAACCTGGCAGGAAGTGACTGCCAAGTCAACAGAAGTAAAATCGTTGTCGGCCCGATGGGATTTCATTGAAGAAGAAGATGGTCTTCTACAGCGCGTGGTTGAGAATCAAGATGGCACCGAAAGCAGACGTCAGCTGGTGATACCGAGAAGCTTGGTAAAGGAAGTCTGGCAGTGCCTCCACGACGACCCTTCGGAAAGACATTTTGGCGTAAAGAAGATCCTGGGTAAAGGACGAGAATGATTTCACTGTGTCAACTGCAAGAAGGACGAGGAAGATTGGTGCAGAATGTGTACGACGTGCGCCACCAGTAAGGGACCTCAGAAGCGACAGCGTGCTCCTATGTGGCAGTATAAAGTCAGCAGCCCATTTGAGAGAATTTCCATAGATGTTGCTGGACCATTCCCAGAATCTCAAAATGGAAATAAGTACATGGTAGTGGCAATGGACTACTTCACGGAATGGGTTGAAGCGTACGCCCTGCCAAACCAGACGGCAACTACAGTGGCGAAAACGGTCGTGAAAGAGTTAATTAGCTGATTCGGAGTACTACTGGAGCTGCATTCAGATCAAGGACGGAATTGCGAGTCTGTCATATTCCAGGACATCTGTAAAATATTGGGTATTCATAAAAGTCGGACTACAGCCCTACATCCCTAATCAGACGGCATGGTAGAACGAATGAACAGGACCATTAACAAGTACCTGTCTAAAGTGGTCTTCAAACATCAGCGGGACTGGGACCGTTATCTGCCATTGTTCCTTTTTGGGATACCGATCTTCCGTACATGGAACCAATAGACAAACACCAGCAATGGTACTGTTCGGTCGATAGTTGCGACTACCATGCGATTTAAAGTTCGGATGCAAACTTGGCGAAGACGTAGCTGGAGAAGATTACGCCAGTGAACTCCGAAGACGACTAGGCGACATCCATGACGACATACGTTCCCATATGCAGATAGCCAGTGACCGGATGAAGGAAGCATATCACATTAAAGACAATGATGGAGGATTTGAAGATTTGTTGTGGCGTTATGATCCGAAGCGTCAAAGGGGTCTTTCGCCGAAGCTGCAACAAGATTGGGAAGGCCCGTATAAAGTTGTCAAACGAATCAACGACGTAATCTACCGAATTAGACGCAGATTGTTTAATAAAATAATTTTAACTAGAAAATTCGTTGCCATAGACATATGTATTCTTCTCTCAACACTTTTGTTTAATTAAATGGTACACAACAACGATTCAATAGCTATTACGATACCAACAACTCAATAGCTATTTCGCTTTTTAATCGCTTTTTCTTCTCTTTTCGCTTATATCTGTCACTCTCTTCTACCATAGACTGTCAAACTGTCCAACGTTGTTCCTTATATAGTGTTATGGACGTTTCTAGGTTATTCTCGAAACGTCCAGCAACTCTCGAATTTTCTGGAACGCGTCATAAGAAACTTTCGTTCAACTTTCATGGTCGACGCATGGCAACGTCATTCAAAACGCCACGTCCGTTACACTGCCCCCCTCTAGCGCTGATCAGTTTCTTCCACTGTGTATGGAGCAAACCGGTCGAGGTGTCTAACTTTCATCTTCAATTTAGGGACTAGTTGTACCCTGTAGACGACATCGTTTATCCGGGTAATCACTTTATACGGGCCCTCCCAATTCCGTTTTTATTTAGGGCACCTTCCTTTCTTGCGAACTGGGTTATAGAGCAACACACGGTCGCCCTCCCTGAATCCAATAGAATTCGCGCGCTGAACGTAGCGGGTCTTCATTCGGTCACTATCGAATTTTATTCTTGTTCTGACGGCATTATGGATGGTGTTAAGCCGCTCGCGTAGTTTAGACAGATAGTCGTCCGTGGACAGCGAAGAATCTTCAGGTCGGCCAAACATCAGATCAGCAGGTAGTCTCAGTTCTTTCCCGAATAGCACGCAGGAAGGTGTCTGTCCGGTGGTCTCGTGTATGGATGTCCTATAGGCCAGAAGGAATAAGGGAATGTGGCGATCCCAGTCGGTCTGATGATCGTTCACGAACATCCTCAAGTTATTATCTGTAGTCGCGTTAAATCGCTCTACCATGCCATCAGACTGAGGATGCAGAGAAGTCGTTCTAGTTTTCCTTATTACCATCATTCTTTGGAATATTTCTGATTGAAAATTCGGCTGATCCAGTTGTTAATTATTGCCTCCGCCACGGTGGTTGCATCCTGGTTGGAGACTGCATAGGCTTCGGGCCACTTGCTGAAGTAATCCATCACAACGAGGATGAAGCGGTTGCCATCTTCAGTTCGTGGAAAGGGACCAGAGATATCCATGGCTATTCTTTCGAATGGTGCTCCGACGTTATGCTGGTGCATCTTTCCTTGTGTCCTGGTTCTCGGACCTTTGTTGGAAGCACATACTTCGCATTTTTTTACACCAGTCTTCCACATCCAGTGTAGCGTTCACCCAGTAATACTCTTAACGTAGTTTCTCTCAGGTCTTCTTCACCCCAAAATGTCCACCTCCAGTACCAGCATGCAGCTCTTACATTAGTTCTTTCGTCTTCTTCTTGGGCAATATAACCTGTAGTCGCTTCTTGGTCCCGTCCGGACTTTCCCAGTTTCTTTTAAGGACTCCATTCTCGAGCTTTAGGGAATCCCATTGGGTCCAATGACATTTCGTCGTAATACTGTGACGTGTTCGGTCACAGAAAACACAATTAACAAAACAAAACAATGAGTTTATTTAATTACTAAAATTAATTTGACTACACTACAGTTATGAACAAGTCCGCACAATTTATTTCACTAAACGTTTCTTTTTAATCGCCGTTCCGGTAGACACTATTTATCGCTCTCTATGAACACTATCGCCTCTATGGTTCGCCTGTATCGCCTATCGATCGCTTTGCATCAGCTGTTACTGTAAACTGTCAACTAACTCGGTGTGAGTGTCTCGTCCGCTTTTATAGTCTTCTCAGCCTTTTTCTAGGGTATTCTACAGCCGTCTAGTAATTCAATTGTTTTTCCATTGATCTTTGCTGGTGTTTTCTAGATGTTTCAGGAAAGCCGAGAATATTCCTTATGTAATCAGGGAAGATGTTCATTAATTATGCTCACACCAACTTAATTGGCAAGTACTCGTAACACTGCCCCCTTCTTAGAATTGATCGTCCCGATCAATGTCTTGACCTTTGTAGGGCGCCAGGCGGTCCAAGTGTACAACTTTCATCTTGGCCTTTGGTCCTCTCTGAATACGGTAGACCACGTCATTCAGCCTTCTGACCACAGTGTAAGGTCCTTCCCAGGCTCGCTGTAGCTTCGGTGAGCGTCCTTTCCGACGGACAGGATTGTAAAGCCACACCTGGTCCCCTTCTCTGAATCCTGTGCTGTTGGCTCTCCGGTCGTACCTGGGCTTCATGCGGTCACTCCCTACTTGGATTTTGTTACGAACGGCTCTATGGATGGCATCGAGTCGTTCCTCTAGCTGCTGTGCGTAGTCGGTAGCTGAAGGTCGCCGATCTTCTGGGTGTCCAAACCGGATGTCCATCGGTAACTTCAGCTCTCTTCCAAATAAAATGCTGGCTGGTGTTCTGCCGGTGGTCTCATGAACCGCACTTCGATAGGCCAACAGGAACAAAGGTATATGCTGGTCCCAGTCTGTCTGATGATCGTTAACAACCATTTTCAAATTGGTTTCTAGCGTCGCGTTAAACCGTTCGACCATTCCGTCAGATTGTGGATGTAATGGAGTGGTCCTAGTTTTCTGTACTCCTAGCAGCTCACAGACTTCCCGGAATACTGCGGATTCAAAGTTCCGTCCCTGGTCAGAGTGGATCTCCATCGGAACTCCATACCGGCTGATCCATTGGTTGACCAACATTCCAGCGACCGTAGTAGCTTCTTGATTTGGGATTGCGTACACTTCGGGCCATTTGCTAAAATAGTCCATCACTACCAAGATGTACTTATTGCCAGCAGCTGTTGTTGGGAATGGTCCTGCTACGTCCAGAGCTATTCTCTCTGGTCTGTCCTTAGCAGGAATTTTCGTCCGTAGAGATACTTATGGAAATGTTCGAGAGTTTTGACGACTGCCAGCAATTCTCTACGGGTCACGCAATAGTTTCGCTCCGGCTTTGACAGTGCCTTACTGAAGTAGCCAATGACTTTTTCTTTTCCTTCCTGCATCTGCGACAGTACACCACCAATTCCTACATTGCTGGCATCCGTATCGACAATGAAGTCTGTGTCGAACTGTGGGTACGTCAGTATTGGGGCTTGAGAAAGGGTAGACTTCAGTGTTTCAAAAGCTTGCTGACATCGTTCTGACCATTGGAAAGGGACACCATCCTCTGTTAACTTGTGGAGCGGTCGAGCTATATCTGCAAATCCCTTTACGAATCGTCGGTAATAGGAACACAGCCCCAAAAAGCTTCTCAAGTCGTGTTGGTTCTTCGGAACAGGCCAACTTCTCACAGCTTCAGTCTTGTCAGGATCAGTTCTTATTCCTTCTGAGGTAATAACGTGGCCAAGATATTTCACCTCCTTACAGAACAGATGGCATTACTTGGGACTGAGTTTCAACTTGGCTGCTGAAAGCTTCTTGATCACTTCTTCGACATTCTGGAGGTGGTCTTCGAATGTCTTTCCCAGTACTATCACGTCGTCTAGGTACACCAGACAAACCTTCCAATTGAGCCCTTGTAGCACATTTTCCATAAGTCGCTCGAAAGTGGCGGGAGCGTAACATAGTCCAAATGGCATAACGTTAAAGTGCCACAGCCCGTAACCAGTCGTGAATGCGGTCTTCTGCTTGTCTTGTGGATCCAGTTCCACTTGCCAGTATCCACTCTTCAAATCTAACGTTGAAAACCATTTGGCACCAACCAAGCTGTCAAGGGTGTCGTCGATTCTGGGTAAGGGATAGCTGTCCTTTAAAGTTACGTCGTTGAGCTTCCTGTAGTCAACGCAGAACCTGGTCGATCCATCCTTCTTCCTAACCACCACTATCGGCGAAGCCCAAGCACTTTGTGATGGTTCGATTACCCCTTGTTCTTCCATGTTCTTCACCAGGTTGTTGACTTCTTCTTGCTTAGCCCATGGAACTCTTCTAGATGGTTGTTTAATAGGACGAGCTGATCCCGTGTCTATACGGTGGTATGTCAGATTCGTTCTCCCAAAGTCGTTGTCAGAGAGGGCGAAGACGTTTCGATACTTGCTGAGTAGTTCTTCGAACTTTCTAATTTGGTCGCTGTTAAGGTTTGTGGCCGAACGCTGCACTAAGTCTCGAAGAACGGTTGGAAGTGGTTCGCTCTCTGCCATTGAGGGTTCAGCTTCAACTTCGCACTGGAGGATGGACACCACGGGTTCAAGGACTCCTACTTCCATTCCTTTACACACTTTTTGCTCGAAGTCCTTCAGATTGACCACTCTGACAGATGCGTTCGGCGTCCCAGTTCGAATTAGTGTTCGTCCTATCAGTATGGCTTTCTGTGTCAAATCCGGGTTTTTGGCTTCTACTATCCCCACCAAACCATCCGCACCTTCGCCGTCGATGTTTATTTTGAGAACTACCTCGGATCTAGCAGGTAGTAACCGGTCTTCTGCAACGATGACCTTTCGAAGACCGTACTCTTTGGTGGGGTTTGTCATCACCAACTCTTCCTTGCCGATGCGTAAAATGCCGGAGCCCAAATCCAGATTAATTTTGTTTCGTTCAAGAAGATCCAATCCAATGATCACGTCGTCGGCGACATCGGCTACCAGTGCCCTGTGTCGAAGGCATACTTCTCCCAATCTCAATTCGATATCGCATTCTCCTCTAATCGGCGCTGTTTCTCCGGTAACCGTGGTCAAACGTAGCTTCCTCTGCAGGGGACGGATTCTCCACTCGTTTACGATGTTCGGCCGGATTATGGTCTTAGAAGCTCCCGTATCGACCACCATTCTAACCTTCTTGTTGTTGATGTGACCTTCGACGAATAAGGACTTGCTTCCGTTTAGTTGGGAAACGACGATTTCGGCTGGGGCTTGGTGGGGAGAAGCCAACTTGCGCCCCTCAAAGTTGGCTGATCTTAGTTTCCCGACTGCTGTCGGTCCGCACGGCGTTCTTCGGCCGGGCAGTCTCGCCGTAAATGTCCGTGCCTTCCACATTCCCAGCACCTTGGTCTTCCTTTGTTTTGGCCACAGTCTCGGGAAAAGTGACCGACCTTCCCGCATTCCCAACATTTAGCCGATTCTCTCTTGTCGTTGATGGTAGTCTTCTTGACAGTTTCGACGCATTCTTTAATCAGCCTCGTAACTTCATTCTTGTATTCGTCGTCTTCAACAGCTGTTTGGCGTACACGCACGTGGCCCTTGGAAGCTTGTTTTGCAGCTTCGAATTCTAAGGCGTGCGCCAGTGCGTCACTCGCAGTCTTATGGCGGGCCAAACGGAGAACTTGCTGTAAGTCGGTGTCCCTCACGCCATCGACGAATGTTTGGACTGTTAGCTGGTCTGCAAAGTCCTGCGGAGCGGTAGGATAGGCCAATCTAACTAGACGTTCCACATCGGCCTCGAACTCCTGTAGATTTTCTGATGTCCTCTGATTGCGACACTTTAGTTGGGTTTGGTACACTTGTTGTAAATGTTTGTCGCCATATCTCATTTCAAGTCGCTCTAGCAGCGCAGAGAAGTCCCGTTGTTGGCGCTCTGGAATACCTTGAAGGACAATCCAATGCTTCTCCTCGCAGGGCTATGACCAGCGCCGTTGCTTTCTCAAAATCGTTCCAGTTGTTTGCTTCTGCCGCTGCCTCGAACTGTCGTTTGTACACAGACCAGCAAACTTTTCCGTCGAAAGTCGGTGGTTTAATTCTAATCGTCTTCGCAGTGTCTCCGGACTTTACTTCACTTGCCGGTTTTGTGTTCTCGAACTTCTGTCTCATCTTCTCTACTTCCTTTTGTACTTCTTCTTTCAACTCATCTCTTAGCTTTTCTTGTCGTATCTCCAATTCTTGTCGTACTTCCTGTAATTCTTCTTTTAATCCTTCTTGCTCAATTTTTATTGTCCTTATATCTTCGACCAATTTCTCTTGAACTGCCTTAATTTCTTCTTTGCTTGCTTTAATTTCTTCCTTCATTTCTTCTTGTGCTAATTTCATTTCGTCCTGTCCAGCTTCCATTTTATTCTTCAATTCTTCCTGTCCAGCTTCCTCTTTATTCTTCAATTCTTCCTTCATTTCTTCCTGGCCTGCCTTCATTTCTTCCTGACCTGCCTTCATTGCCTTCATCATTTCCATTAAAGCCTTTATTTGTTCTTCCATTATTGCCGCTTGTTTTCTTCTTACTGGCATAAGGCTTCAAAATTCTTCTTCTCTTCGGACCTCTTCTACGATCTGTCGCACTAACTTTCTTCGGGAATCTTCAATTCCCTTACTATCCCACTCCTGACACCAAATGTGACGTGTTCGGTCACAGAAAACACAATTAACAAAACAAAACAATGAGTTTATTTAATTACTAAAATTAATTTGACTACACTACAGTTATGAACAAGTCCGCACAATTTATTTCACTAAACGTTTCTTTTTAATCGCCGTTCCGGTAGACACTATTTATCGCTCTCTATGAACACTATCGCCTCTATGGTTCGCCTGTATCGCCTATCGATCGCTTTGCATCAGCTGTTACTGTAAACTGTCAACTAACTCGGTGTGAGTGTCTCGTCCGCTTTTATAGTCTTCTCAGCCTTTTTCTAGGGTATTCTACAGCCGTCTAGTAATTCAATTGTTTTTCCATTGATCTTTGCTGGTGTTTTCTAGATGTTTCAGGAAAGCCGAGAATATTCCTTATGTAATCAGGGAAGATGTTCATTAATTATGCTCACACCAACTTAATTGGCAAGTACTCGTAACAATACTCAGGGGGCTTACGTCCGCCTACGTTGGTCGAGATTATAATGTGTCCTTTGGATGCCTGTTCGACCGCTTCATATTCTAGCGTATGCAACAATGTTTCGCCTGCAGTTTTATGTGGAAACATGCGCATGGCTTGCTGTATTGCAACATCTCGCACCCCATCGATAAAAATTTCGGTGGACAACTGGTCTGTAAAATCTTGAGGGGCACTCGGATAAGCCAACCGCACAAGCCTTTCGGCGTCCGCTTCAAATTATTGAAGGCTTTCGCTGCTACGTTGATATCGAGTTTTTTAACCGAGCCTGATACATTTGTTGTAGGTGTTGATCACCATTGTGCATCTCCAATCGGTCCACCAGAATTTTAAAATCGTTTTGTTGCATTTCTGGTATACTTTGCAAAACGTCTAGAGGTTCCCCACGAAGCGCTATGAATAGGGCAGTGGCTTTCTATGCTTCATTCCAATCATTTGCCTTGGCAGCAGCGTCGAACTGTTTGAGATAGACTGACCAAGAGACCTTCCTGTCGAATGTTGGTGGTTTTATACTCGACATTCCTACACTTCGCTTTTTTTGAGTTTTGGGTACTCTTGAACGTTCGCATTGGCCTTCATATCGTCTTACTCCTTTTGAAACTTTTTGTGTACGGCCTTTAACTCTTCTTGAACTTCAACCCTT
>CM055664.1:9966382-10036898 GCA_029378335.1 Agrilus mali | reverse complement strand
AGAAAAAACGATTGAAATAATTTTTAAAAGATAACTGCCCACTGAAATAAATTAACACGACATGTACCAGTTTGATTTTTAATTTTTCAATTCAATTTTATAAATCCTTTCTATTTTCCATCTTATTCTTGTGGTATTCTTTTTAATTTTGTATTTTGTACCAATAACCCGCTTCTTAAAAGCCGTAGATTAATTTAAGATCTACCACTCGAGGTTATGTTTATCGTATTTGTACCACTTAAACACGGGCCACCACGCTACTAACTTTTTTAGTAGCTACTAAGCTTAGTAGTCTACCAAATGTCACTATGAATACGATTTTCTTAGTACGCTCTTAGTAGCTTGCTAGTAGTCACTACTAACTGACTATGAATAAGGCTGCATGTTTTAAGTCGAGGTTATTTATTATTTTCAGCATAACCTGTTTTTTTATCTATACTATACGAATCGTATATTGGTCGGTAAGTATATCTATATAATTTTTAGTTTTAGGAAATTTATCAGCACTTTTATTTGTGCCCTTATTTGTCAGCCCATTGAAATTTTCTTAGAATAGGTTCCAGTTGGATTAGGGGGCTGGGATTAAAGGGTAGGGGTGAAGACATCCTGAAAACTATTTTACAAAGGCAAATAGACAAAGCTCTGGTTTCCAACTAATCTCAATAACCTGTTAGAGGCCGATAAATTTCTGCAGGCGGCCCCCCCTGAAGATTAAAAGGTTGGTCCATGAAGCTATTTCGCTGATATCCTCTTGCCTCACAACACAGCACGAGAAGTCCCCAATTGTACCCTGAAACCAGCTTCCAGTCCCTACATTGGAGCAGGGAACCTTTCTTTTTGGTGGGCTACATGTGTTATTGTAAGTTTTGTTGTTTTTGTTGTGTGTAATTTTTTGTTAATATACTCTTCAAGTTTTATTTGTTTTTTTAAGAGAGCTTCGAGCTCTCTAAAGCTACAGGATTCTGCAGGAACCACCGATGCACTACCCGGTGCCCAATAAAGTTGTCATTTCTTTTATTCTTTTCTTTGTTTGACAAAGTGGCGCCCGAGCACGTTTTCTTTTTAATATTTAATGATAATTAAATTTTTTTAAACAAACTATTAATAATTTCAAAACCCAAGTAATAGTTTTGTTAAATTGGCGCGGCACGAGCAGGGACCTGAAGAATCCTGTTTGCAATCTTTTTTTGTATTTATTGTAACTGGTAAACAAAATTTGTTTGTGTTTAATTTTATATTTTATGCATTATTTTTGCATTTCCTGCATTTAACTTTGTGTAATTTATCTTTGATTACTTTTGTAACAGTTTGAAAACATTTGTCTGTTTACTTATCTTATATCTTTTAAATTTGTTTGTACAGTTTCAAACTTGTGTAAAATTTTAGGTATTTGTTTTACAACATGGATATGTCTTCTATCAATACTGTGGAAATTGATTTATCCTTCCTCACCTATGACGACATATTAGACGAACTCACACCATAACAGATTCTGAAATGGAAAATAGACTCAGCCTTACTTCTTGGCTTTTGACAGGCCTGGATTCAGAATCTGTACTGGACTTGGACAGGTTGGATGTAAATCGTGAGTGTGGCAAACTTTTGCAGTATGTAAGTGAATTTACAGATACTATAAGAAATCTAACATTGTTTGAGTTAACTTCTGATGAACTGAAATTACTTGAAAACAAGTTTAACTATCTAGAAAAGAGGGCCAAGAGGTTTTTTTCATGTAAATTGAAGCCAAGTAAAATTGGCGAATTATTTTGTAATTTGAGTATTTTACATGCCGAGTTGCATTTCAAAAAGGCTAGTTTAAACAAAGATAGTAATTTAAATGTTTCACCATCTAGTTCATTTTCGAGTACAATTAATAAGAATCAATTAACTGATATGTCGTCGCCCGTACCTCCTGTTAATCCCGTTTCACTGGTTAATAATGTTGTGTCTACTCCACGTGTAACTTCTGCTTCAGGTTCACAAAATTATATTCCAGCATTAGGGAATAATGTTAACTTAGGCAACTCTAGGTTTCCAGATTTTCCTGGTCTATCTACGGTCGTTCCATCTAATATGGATAACCATTCTCGTTCAGTTAAATTTGCAGAACCCGAGGTGACTGCAGTTCACGATCTCATAGATCTCTCTTCTCCTGGAGCACCTCCTGTTCGTACTGCTTTTAATACTCTTTCACTCGCACAGACATCTTCCTCTTTTGCTGCTAACAAGGTTATTTCTAAATGGGGTTTGACATACGATGGGACTTGTAGTTTAATTTCATTTTTGATGAGGGTTCAGGAATTAGCTGATGCGCATGGCGTAACTGAAGAACAATTGTTTAATTCGGCAGTTCTATCTGGATCTGCGTTAACTTGGTATCGTTCTAATAGGTGCTACTTTCTGTCATGGCAAGATTTAGTTAAATCACTTAGGGAAGCTTTTCTCTCATCTGATTACTCTTTAGATTTATTAGATGATATTAAAAAGAGAACTCAAGGCCCATTAGAACCTTCTCACCTTTTTATTTCCAAAATGGAAATATTATTTCAACATTTAGATCAAAAACTTCCTGAGACTCTTAGGGTTCAATTAATCATACGTAATTTGAGACCATTCTTACAACGACAACTTACTTTTAATAAACCTGCTAGTATTCTTGAACTGTCCCGTTTGTGTAAAATTATAGAGGAAACTAATTCTAGATTAAATCTTTTTACCAATCCTGCATCTGAAGGATATCAAGTTATGGATACCGAGTTCCTTCCCGACTCAAAAGGAAGAGTCCCTCGAAAAAACCTTTCTAGAGTGAATGTAATCACTACCACCTCGCCAGTACCAAGTACCTCCTCTGCTCCCCCTGATCCTCCTGTTTTGCCTGCTACTTCGCCAAAAAATTGTTACAATTGTTCCCAAGAAGGACATCATTTTAGAGAATGTTCTGCTCCCCGTAAACGTTTTTGCTTTCGTTGTGGAAAATTAAATGTAACTGTTAATACTTGCCCCGTCTGTCAAAAAAAACTAAATTTTAGGTCTCGTGATAACTATCGTCGGGATTTTTCTAAATTTAAAATCGATAGTAATTCTTGGGCTGCTTGGCTTGTTAAAGTAAGAAATTTTTGTACAGCTCCTATTAAATTTATTACTCCTGTTTTATTACGAAAACAGTTTGATTGTCGTCCTTATATTAAGATTAAGGTAAATAACATTGAAATTATTGCTCTATTGGATACTGGAGCAAATGTTAGTATTTTTGGCAAGACTGCTCTTCCTTTCCTTTCCTCCCTTAACCTAACCCATATCAAACCCACATTTAAGGAGGTTGTTGTTGCGAACGGTTCTCCAGCTCTGGTATCATCTGAAGTCATTGTAGATGTTTCGTTACAGGATAAAACAATTCCTTTTAAATTTTTAATTATTCCATCTTTATCCCATGAATTAATTTTAGGTATGGATTTCATTTGCAAATTTAATTTAAACTTAACTTTTAGAGAACACTCACCTTGTAGTTTTTCGGTGCCATCTGTGGCAAACGTTAATGTAATTATTAATAAAGACAATCTCTCCCTGAGCGATAGAGAACAATTGGAGCTAGTCATTTCGTTATTTAAAGATTTAGGTTCTTCTCCTTTAGGTTGTACTAATAAAGTAGTGCATCATATAGATACTGGTGATTCTTCCCCTTTTAGAGAAAGACTTTTCAGAGTCAGCCCTCCGGTAAGGGATATTTTGAGGAAAGAAACAGATAAACTTTTAGAATTAGGTGTTATGGGGACCGTGCGTGAAATATAGAGGCAGCACGACAGTCGGAGTGAGCGCTCTCTGGTGCTTGATTGGTGAACATCATAGATAAGAGATATATATACTATTGTAGATTGGAAACTTTTTTTCGGCGATTGAAGCGCCCTCCCACTTAAGTGATGAAAAGTAGAGATTACAGGCGCCTATTTAAACGCGGGGTTTTTTATTTTTTTATTTTTGTAAGTTATATTATTGATTAAGTGAAAATTTACCAAGAAACAAACAATCTTCTTAAAAAGTTAAGAAGAGAGTGTGTGACTTGACAAATTTTCACCTAATCATTTAAGTGTTTTTAGAAAATAAAAGATAACATCCATTAAAATTTTTATTACAATAAAACAAATAATTACAATACCGAATAAACAACAAAATTAACAAAATCAGATTCTATAATAGTTATATGGGAGTAAAAAGTACTAGTTAAACAGAAATACCAAATTACCTAAAGCTTAAGTCATTTCATCAAAGTTACCCACAAATTGAAAAACAGATGCAAAACTAATTAATAAATAGGAAGAAGTATCGATAACAACATTCTCATGTAAAATTTTTATGGCTTTTTTATATTTAGTAACTAAATGACTGAAGGAACTGTTCTAAAACAACAACGTTGTGCGAGTAATATTTATTTTGGATATTTTATAAGCATGAACATCAGACTCGCAAAAATACTGTTCATAAGTATTTAAATACAAATACAAATACTTTTGCTTTATAGAGTATTCGGAAACAAATACAAATAGCTTATTATACAAATACTTCTGGAAAATGTTCTCATGCAATTATGTAATATGTAGGCAAGTTTAATGACTTGGCTAATTAAAAAATTATTCTAAAGCAAATGTATACCTACTTGTGAAAAATACTTGATCAGCAGTATTTAAAAACAAATACAAATGCTTTACTAATAACTTTCCATTTAGAAATTACATTGTATAATGATTTTACTAATAATAATTTATTGGACAATTCACATGTAATTTAATATTGTCTGCTGAATTTAATTATTGTTGACTATTCAGAGAAACGAAAACGTAGTGGGAAAATCCAATAAAATACAAAAAATATTGTATTATTTCAATGAAAAGTTTTTAAAATATAAGTACAAATACTATAGAACTATTTGTAAGTATTTGTATTTCAAAATAATTTACAAGTGTGATTAACATGTAGAATAATTGTCGTTTTCGAATTTGGTTTCAAAATAAAAGAACCATAAAATATTAATTAAACAGTTGGTTGTCCTAGTGGTATATAAGTCAAATTGATATACAACATAAAAAACCAAGTTTGCATGTAAATACATAAATTTGTATAACTTTTTTAAACAGTATATCTAGTAAATAAATTTGGACGGATAAAACGTATTTGTGCGGAATTCATAATACTAACAGTACAAAAAATAAGATTGGCAATGCTTTGATAATAAACTGCAGCATTACTATCAGTCTTGCAATTACTTCAGTATTTGTATTTATCTTTAAATATGTAGAAAATGTATTAATAGAAATATTGAAATAACTAGAAATACAATAAACGTATTTACATTTGTACTCATCAAATACTGTTTTTTTTTGTATTTTACACAAGCGTACAATTGGATTCGCACTGGGGTAGATCTCCCAACGAAATTATCTCTTATATAGACTATTTTCATTTGCATGAAGAAATATTACTATTTATATTTAATTGGAAAATAGGAATATTGTCGACATATCAGAATTACATTTACAGATGAAAATATATAGCGACAAACTTACAGAAAATCCTAGGCTTAAAAGTGGTCATAATAATATTAACAGTGGAAAAGTGGTTTCTTTCCAGTGGACTATCTGAAAACAAAAACGAAATATATACATAGTTATAGAAGTATTAGATACCTATATTTTATATCATACTTATTAAGCAAATATTAATACGGTATAAATAACTGTTACAAAAAGACTATTTACCGATAAACACCCTGAAATTTGCGGGCATGCTATTAGACTTTGTAATAGTAATAGTGAAACAATGAAGGTGATGTAGTATCAGTCACAGAGTCCAATCCTTTTGCGTTCCTTCCAGGGGGATATCTGAGAGTAAAAACAATAATGATTGTATTGGTGTACAGGTGCATCAGACTTATTACAAAAATAACTATAATTCGGCAGTATGCAATTACTGTACAGAAGAGACTACTTACCGGAAGTTATGTACGCTGAAGTAGACATGATCGTTCTATAATTACTAACTGATTCTCTGCGATTTCCATAGTCACCTGAAATAAGCGGATAACATGTATAAATAAAGGAAAGCGCTTATAAACCATCCCTATATATTATACTTTGTTACATATTATACTTATTAGTTATTACTAACAATTCCATCAATACACAATCCACTTGCCGAAGGAGGGGTATACCTACGTAGGTACATTACTTCACAAAATGTACCGTGTGTCATATAATAGAACATATGTAAAAAAAATCACTGGAATTGCAAATGCAAATCCAGAAGACCTAGCATGACAGCCACTGATGTCTTATGGAGACCTCCAGCATATCAACAAAAATACGTAGTAGTTAATTTTATGTCGTAATGGTATAGGTACCTAATAGCAGACTTACCCCCCATTCACCACAAACTTTTAAAATCCACATTAAAGGAGTTGTTAAAAAAATTTGTGGTGTATGTAGGTGAATTTCATTGGTATTCTACAATTTACAAAAGTAATATCTTTTTTAAGGCTAAACAGGAAAGTACATATACTACAATATTTTGTTTTTTTTTTTGCAGAAATTGGACAGTTATATCGCAATATACACATATAATATATATGTATGTATAGATAGGTAATAATAGGTACAAGGACATTCTTATGTATTAGTTGTACAGATCTCAGTAAAATTTCCAACGTATAGGTAGAATACATAATGACTTAAATACGATATGCAATCGTGTAATTGTGTTGGTGTACAATTATGATAACAATACTATAAATAATATTAAATACACAACGAACGATAAAAGAAAATAAAATGATATTATGACTGATATCTACTGAGCACCGAATTACCTCCATACATATTTGTATTTGATACAGGGTGACCGAAAGTCAGCGGCCCATTTCTGAAAAATTGATGGTGGGACAATTTTATCAAAAATCATAAGGTAACTACGGCACGTGATATACATTTTTAACATATTTTCAAATGTGTAGTACTTCCGCTTATACCGGAACTTGACACTAATTTCCTTATTTTAAATGGAACACTCTGTATCATAATGCACCATTGAAAATCTTTTATTTATTTAAAGGTAAATTTTATAACATGAACTTATCGGAAAAGTTACCAATTTCGGAACTGAATTATAGTCTTCATATAGGTATAGGGGGTATATATTGAGTACTTAACTGTTTTTACAAGTCAACACCTTTTCACTGCAATCTACAATAACTTTCCTATTTTAAATGAACATTCTGTATTTTTTTGCATAAACGGATATAAAATTAAATTCTAAATGGAACGATGTGTTATGTTCCGATATACCGAATGGTGTAAATGTCCAGATATGGGTACTTACCCTATGATAACGGGGAAAATTGGAAAAAAATTCGAAATTGTGAACCAACATGGGGATAAAGTAAGAATATTTATTGCTGTCAGTAAAAAAGTGACAAACTGGTACATACATATCTATTCATTAGTTAATTCGACTACTCAACAAGAACAAAAAATAAACAAATAAATACCATAAATATACTCACTCCGTACTTTCAATATTGTAAAAGATTTACCTATCAAACCAGAATGTTGTGACCGGAAGTACATATGTAGCTATCAACAGAATATTATTCACAACAGCTCTAACAATTGGTCTTTCAATCGTTTAGTATATGAGCAAATAATCTTAAGGTAAAATTAAGTAATTCCTTCAAAAGCATTCTACTTCATTCTTTATTTCTTGACAGATTTTAGTGGTAAAACGGGAAAATATGAAAACAAATAGAAAACATAATAATTGTAATAAGAAACCAAAAATAGAATAACTATCATTGTATAAACAATACCCAAAATTATTATATGGTATCTATTTGTGGGTCATGGTACCTAATACCTTTTTAATATTTTTAACGATTTTACACAAACCCAATTACAACTAATGAAATTGTATCAAATCAAATCTTTAAAAGCACTGTTATTTGATTCTAAAATTTCGTCAAGTATTTTATATTCATTTTAAATACACGTATTTATGTATCCACAGTACTTCTTATTTACGTTTTCGAAATGTCCTTTCTACCACTTTTATTGAAATCTTTTAAAAAACAATTGTTTAAAATGTACCGTTTATTTATACATACCTTTTCAATTTCTCTTTCCTTTGCTTTTCCTCTTTTTAATGACACTTGATTTCACTTTTTCACATGTTTTAATAATTTTTATTCATAAACCGAAACAATAATTTGTGTGATCCTTTCAAACAATTTTAAATGCACCCAAACATGCATATTATCAATATAATATATTATTTATTATATATATTTTGGGGTTTCCCTTCGACGACAGCATGTAGGTAAATTTCATTATCTACCAATTAGTATATACATAGTATATACATGACCATAATTTTAGTAAACAAAAGCTTATTTAATTGTAAATCTGTTTTAAAACGAAAGATTCTTTACTTATGCAACCCATCGTTCTCCTTATTAAATTTTTAAATTTCTAAAAACCCTTGGCGCCATCTCTTGTCGTTCACCTCGTTCGATTTTTACTTTCTAGAACCCCTGGCGCCCCCGCTCTTAAAACCGTGACTTTCACATCTACTATAGTATATATATCTCTTATCTATGGTGAACATAGTGGGATCAAAACAAACATTTAATAGCATTAAAAAAAAGTTATAACTATGGAAAAAATAATAAAATATGGATTTCAACCTGTAGTTAATAATATAATACATGGCCAGAACGAAGAAAAAGGCAAAAAATTATACAAAGCAAACCACGTGTACGGTGTTGTTGAAAAAACAAATAACATTAGAACTGTCATAACCGGTAAAGTTGTGCCACAGACAAGTGTATCAAATCTTTATGATGTGACAATTTCTGTACGTATAAAAGTAAAATAAAAAAATATTTATTGCATTAAAATTAGAAAGCTAGGAAATTTTTTTATTTATTTGTAAGAATAATTATATAATCATTATTTTCAGGTTGATACAAACCGACACGTTAGTACCGCTGTTTGCACCTGTAAAGCTGGTCTTGGGGGCAAGTGTAAGCATATATGTGCGTTAATTGAGTACGTCAATTCTCCTGAAACATCCTCATCGAAAACGAGTCATTCTCAGCAATGGGGTAAGCCTACTCAGAAGCAATTACTAGGGTACGACAAAGGTGAAAGGATGTCTAAACTCTTTCCTCCCCCAGTTTTGTCTGCTGAAATGACTCAGTTAAAACCTATTAAACTTACAGTAGCAAGTATGCCTGAATCTTTGAAAAATACACCGCTTCGAAAAATCTTGGAGCTTGAAGAGAAAGAAGATATTGCAATAACACCAGCAGGATCAATGTTAGAAATGATACAAGTTAAAGCTAAAGAAGACCTCGAGAAGAAAGCAAAAAAAGTAGTGAATGATATATTTACATTGCAAAATTCGAATGTAATATTTAGTCAGGAAGTTATACTTACCAAGGAAATGTACACATTCTATCAAAAAAAGATATGTTGTGATGCTAGGACAGCATTAAATTTAAGCCTTTTAACTATTCAACAATCTAGAAGTAGTGAATGGTTTGCACAACGAGCACTGCGAATAACTGCTAGTAATGGATACAGGCTGAAAGGTCAACGTTTTAATGTTGAAAAAGTTGTGACAGATATGTTATACCCAAAAATGATTAAAATGCAGCGTTGACCTACGGAATAAACAATGAGGATTTAGCACTAAAAGAGTATCGACAGGTAGTTGATCCAAAGTGGAAGATTGTTAAAGTTGGTGTAATAATTAGTCTACAACAACCGTGGCTATGCTGTTCTCCGGATGCAATCCTCGTTTATGGGAATGAAGTATGGCAAAAGCGACTTATAGAAATTAAATGTCCTTATAATTGTCGCGATATTCCTGTTTGGGATGACGATTCAAACCAGTCTAATGTTCCATATCTAAAAGTCGATGAGAATGGATTACATTTAAGTACAACGCATTCGATTAACATTCAGGTCCAACTTCAGATGTATGTGACTAATATAAATTTTTGTGATTTGTACGTGTACTCGCCTAAAGGTAGTGTGTTACTTACCATTCAACGTGACAATCAATTGTTGATTAAATTAGTACCTCATCTTGAGCAGTTTTATTTCATGCAATACATACCAAAATTATACTCCAAATACTCTACAGAGTAAGAGTACATTTATAATTATCATTAGTACATTACTTTTTAGTTATAAATTATAAAATGACCTAAGAATAATTTCGCAATCGACCAAATGTGATACTACATTGACATTAAGAATAGTTAATTATAAATTGACAGATTAATTATCAAAGATAAGCATTAATTTGGCAATATTAAAAAAAATTATGTAGTAGTTGTTATTTCTAAGACTGTTGAAATTTTCAAAATACCTAAAATTATTTTTATTATCTTAAGAAATTATTTTTGGTACGGATTAATTACGAATAGCTTAATATATGTTATCTTCGTTACAAATATTTATAATTACTAGCAAATAATATAATTTAAATATATTTATCTTTTCTGAGGCTGTACTTATCTTGTCAGAGTTACTTATAAAACAAAGAAATTATAAACATCAAATGTGAAATTAATTAAGGAAATAAAACTTTTGCTTTTTGGAAACAATTAAATCATTTTTATTAAATACAATTAGAAATTTAATTTGCTTTTTACAATTGTCCGTAAAAGTTTCATTTGTTAACTTCTTTTTCTTTAAACAATGGCTTCTGTACATTTACCAAAGCACAAATAACAAAAACAATTTCATCAATGTGAGGAAATAATGAATTAGGTACTTTAGATAGAATTTTAAAGTCTTTAATTGGTTGATTTACTCGTTCTATATGTATCCTCACAGAAGCAATGTTATATGTTTCGTCAACTTCTTCAGGAGTGAATTGATCTTTGTGGCCAAAAGGAGGCATGATGAAAATAGCATTTTTATTTTCGACTTGAGTTTTAATCTGGGGAAATCCTTTGTCAGCAAGAACAACGTCACCGGGCTCAATTAAATCAATCAAACCACAATCGTTTGTAATGAAGCAATCACCAGCACGGCCACCATAACATTTGGAGACATAACTTATAAATCCATCTGGCGCACAACCCACCATAAACTTGACAGTATGATGATGTTTATATTCAGAATACATTAATACTTTTTGTCTCACTTCTGGTGGTACTTCAGTGTAAACTTCAGTACAATCAATTATCACACGCGTGTCTGGATAATGCCGCTTAAAAGATTCTGGTAGAGATGCACGTATTGTTGATTTTGATGGCCAAACAATAAAACTTTGGAGCAAAATATTTAACTGCTGTATGTGTTTCACAAATATCCTATGGGCAGAAGTTCGATGAATATTGAAAAGTACTGCCAATGCAGTAAATGATAAACCCGTCTTCAATTTAACTAATGTTATCAGGAAACTTGTTTTTTTGTCTACTTTTGAGGCTTTACAGTCTGGCAACATAGTTAAAAGCCATGAAAAAATTGCTAATGTTACACCCGTTAAGCTGCTCATTGCCTCATCGGTATTAATTGAAGAGAGTCCATGAAAACCTTGACAAGATTTACTAATATCTATATTTATTGGATCACAACTCGAATCTTGAACATTTTTTATAATTGGTATGTTGGCTTCACACATTTTATTTTGTGTTTTTTTTATTGGAATATTAACCTGTACTGATGCCGTGCTTAAATCGTTATCATAGTTGAGATTACAAAAAAAATATGTCATATCTTCATAAACTTCGTCTGTGACTATTTCTGTTTGACAACTTATGCTCCGTTGCACAGGCTTCATCATAACAGTTTCAACATGAATTTCACTCTGATTTTCTTTAACACTACTTGCATGTTCTTCATCACCGGGCTCCATTACTGTATCCATCATATTTTCGATGCTAATATTATTTCTATTTTTTTCACTGACAATACATTTATTGATGTGGACTGCGTTTGTTTCACGATTTCTGACTCGTTGGAAACGTTCTAAGGATTGAATGTTTCTTTTTATATTTTCACGTCCAGGAAAAATCGAAGGAACATAAGATGGATGTAACGGATGCTCTGATTTTTCATTATTTACAAAATGGGTACTACAAATTCTTGAATATTTATTCGGTACCCAGTCTTTCGGATTTTCTCTGAAATCAAAGAAAATAGTTTAGAGGTTAAGCCATAATTATAATATAAATGTCACAAATATTTGATATTTCACCCACAAAATGATTAATTTTCATATAAGTCACATTTAAATGTAATAATTTTACTGAATGTTACTGTTGATTTTTTTAAATTTTCTTTAATATTATACTTACACGTAATTTTTCACTGCATTTATCCACTGTTTACGTTTTGCTATTTTCCATGAGGCTCCTAACACGCTCTCTGGAAATTTATAAAATTTCACTTCCACATTGAATCCACGTTCTCGCCGTGATGTATTATTACATCCGAAAATACAACAATTTTTCCTCGAAGCTGACATTGATAAAAAAACTTTAATATTTTTTATTTATAATTATTAAAAAGTAAATCACGTATGTTTACGTTATATACATGATCCCAACTGCTTTGGATACTTGCCACTAGTTGGCGCAAAAGTCTAGAAGCACGGTCCTCATAATGCAAAACAATATTTTATTTATGTAGGTATAAGTGTAAGAGTGAGCATAACTATGCGGACCCGCCGATAGAGGGTATATGCGCGGATGACAAGAGATAGTTATAGTTAAGATGTAAAATATCGATAGGGGCAGAGCTGATTGAGGCGTGCTAGTGTGAGGAAGGGCGCACTGTATTAATAGTTGATAGCCATTAAATAAATAAATATTGTGAATACAACATCCAGAAGTTTAAATATATTAGCCCACGGCCATCCCTTACAGTATCAGAAGTGGGATTGAACAGATTATTATCGATTTTTGGCTTAGTGAAAACGCACGACTTCCGAGCACGTGTTAGTTAATATTGCATCATTAATGGAATTGCAATAGGCTCTCGCAAATTTAAGTTTACGTTTATGTGAAGCAGCTAAAAAAAAAAAAAAAATCATCGCACTGATTTCGTGGCACGGTGTTGAGCACTTTTGTGGTTTATTCAGCTCAAATCGGCATAAATCAGATTTTGGTACACGTGCTTCAACTTGGTGTATTTAGGAGCAGTGAACAAAGTAGTGATTGTTTATTAACTTATTAGCTGGTTTCAAAATCTTGCGAATCGTTATTGTGCATTTTAAAAAATCATGGCACAAGAACTAACTGTGACTGAATTGAAGCAAATTTTAGCCGAAAAAAAGCAAAGCACTAAGGGAAATAAGGATGTACTGATTGTGCGTTTGCAAGAAATGAATCCAGAGGGGTCCTGGATAGCAGATTTCAAGGCGGCAAAAGAAAGAGGCGATCACATGGCAGGAGATAGACTCGGAGATACATTGGCAGTCATGGAGGAGACGATAGCGGAATTAACATCGAGATTGCAAGAAGCGGATGATCGAGCGACAGCGGCTACAACGGCAGCCGAAAGAGCCAATGCAGCAGCGACGGCGGCGGCATCAATGGTGGCCTCGATGATGCGTCATTCACATCAGCAGGCTCCGGCAACCCCAGTGGCACCGAGCATCGATCCAGCAGCAGCACAGGGTCAAGTTTCGACAGACGGGCCGAATGGTATGCCTCATGTTTCATTTAACGCCATAACCGAATTAATAGGTCCGTTTGACGGAAATAGTGAAAATTTTGAAGGTTGGGCGCGACAAATAGCTATTGTTAGAAACGGGTATAGATTATCGGATGAAATGACGCGACTTGCTATTAGTATGAAGCTAAAAGGCAAAGCACAACGGTGGTTTTATTCGAAGCCGGATTTTTTAATTTTACCGATAGATAATTTAGTGGGCGAAATGAGAAAAATGTTCTGCCCGCGATCGAGTAGGTTTCAATTAAGAAAAAAATTTGAAAATCGTATGTGGGCGCGTAATGAATCTTTTTGTGAGTACGCGCACGATAAAACAATTTTAGGAAATAAAGTCGGTATTGACGAGACGGAGTTGATCGAGTATTTAATCGAGGGGATACCGGATGAAACATTATGTAATCAAGCGCGAATACAGAGGTTTGACGCGGTTGACGAATTGATTAGCTCATTTGAAAATGTATCGTTAAATAAAAAATCAATTGCGAATAAAAGTAAAGATTCCGAGAAAGAACCGGTCGGAAAAAATTATAACGAAAATAAGGGAAAGGGAAGCGGTAAGTCGGGAAATCAGCAGAACGTGCTGAAATGCTATAATTGTAACGATAGCGGTCATTTAGCTGCAGCATGTCCAAAGGAAAAACGTTCTAAGGGCTCGTGCTATGAATGCGCGTCTACGGAACATCAAATAAAAGATTGTCCGACTAGAAAAAAGAAAAAGAACGGTGATGAGATTGCTATTGTTGACAAATCGAATGAATATGATGAAGTATATTATCCGCAAGTAACGCTGTACTTAGAGAATGAGCATAATGAGTTTAGTTTACATTTGCGCACTTTACTGGACACCGGAAGTCCGATTAGTTTTGTAAAAACCCGATATATAAATTCCGAATTTTTAACAAAATTGAATGAATCCGATTTAAAATATTATGGGATTAATCATACTAAGATTAATGCATTAGGTAAAATAAAGGTAAAATGTTTGTTATACGATCATGTACGCGAAATTCAATTATTAGTAGTCAAAGATGACACTATGGCCTCGCCTATGGTGTTGGGTCGTGACACGTTTAGGGTTTTTGGCATGGAAATAACAAAACCTAATGAAATTAAGTCTAGTTTGTCGAGTCTTTATGAAGCTAGCTCTGAAATTATGAATATCCAAGTTGATGATTGTTCTGTTTTTGATAAACTGGATGTCAATCCAGAAATAGATTTTAATACATTAGATAAATTACAAACAGATTTCCGAAAAATTTACGTGGATGCCAAAAGACCTGAAGTGCCAAAGACAAAATTAGAATTACATCTTCGATTAAAACCCCATGAGGCGTTTAGTGTAACGCCAAGACGCTTAGCTTACGCAGAAAGAACTGAGTTAAAAAAAATTACGGATGATTTGTTAAAGAGAAAGATAATCAGAGAAAGCGACTCTGATCATTGTTCTCGCGTAGTTTTAACCAAGAAAAAGAATGGGTCATTGCGTATGTGTATCGATTTTCGAGTTTTGAACAAACATTTAGAAGCGAGAAATTTTCCATTACCACTGATAGATGATCAAATTGAGATACTAAGAGAGAAAAAATATTTTAGTTCCATTGATTTAAAAGATGGCTTTTACCATGTGGATATGGCCAAGGATTCAATAAAGTATACATCATTTGTTACGCCAGATGGGCAGTTTGAATTTTTAAAAATGCCATTCGGGTTGAAAGTGGCACCACAACACTTTCAAAAATTTATTAATACCGCATTTAGAGAATTAATTGATTCAGGAGATATTACGGTTTATATTGACGATATTTTAATTGCAACCAAATCAATTGATCATCATCTTAATGTTTTACGTAAAGTTTTTAAAATATTAGTAGAAAACAAGCTTGAGATACAACTTACGAAATGCCATTTCTTACTTACCGAAATAAATTATTTAGGTTATGTTGTTTCTGAAAAAGGTGTAAGACCAACAGATAGGGGTATCGAATCTGTTGTTAATTTTCCAGTACCGAAAGATATTAAGGGGGTACACAGCTTTGTAAGTTTGGTTTCTTATTTTCGTAGATTCATTGAATCGTTTGCCCTGATTGCGAAACCACTTTATGATTTGTTAAGAAAAGGGAGTGAATTTAAGTTTGGTGAACGTGAACTTGAAGCATTTAATATTTTAAAACAAAAGCTGACTAGTGCACCCATATTAGCTATTTATGATACTTATGCAGAAACCGAACTCCATTGTGACGCAAGTTCATTAGGTTTTGGGGCGGTTTTAATGCAAAAGGGGAAGGATCGAAAGATGCACCCCGTTTTTTATTTTTCAAAAAAAACAACTGATTGTGAAAGCAAATATCACAGCTTTGAATTAGAAATGCTTGCCATTAAGTACGCGTTAGATCGCTTTAGAATTTACCTTCTTGGGATAAAATTTAAGATAATCACAGATTGTAATTCTTTGACATTAGCATTAAAAAAGCAAGATATTAATCCACGAATTGCGCGTTGGGTTTTAGAATTACAAAATTATGATTATACGACTGAGCATAGGGCCGGAGAGCGTATGTCTCATGTTGATGGGTTGAGCCGTTGTAACTTTGTGGCCGTGATAGAAGATAATTCATTCGAAACAAATTTGATTTTGACGCAAAGTCTTGATACTGAAATAATTAAAATTAGAGCGGAACTAGAAAAATCGGAAAGTAAATTTTATGAACTACGTAATGGAATAGTTTATCGAAAGGTCAGTGATAAATTATTATTTTATGTACCAACTGAAATGGAAAAAGGTCTTTTATTTAAATATCATGATGAACTTGGTCACATGGGGGCTGAAAAAGTTATTGATATCCTGAATAAGTCATATTGGTTTCCGCATTTAAGGACAAAAGTAGCAGATCATATTTCAAATTGTTTTAAATGTATTGCTTATAATCGAAAGAGCGGTAAGAAAGAAGGCAAAGTACAAAGCATACCGAAAGGCGATAAACCCTTTGATGTCATACATGTAGATCACTTAGATTTACCAGATGCACGTATTAAAAATAAGAAACATTTACTACTAATTACAGACTGTTTTACCAAGTATGTCAAACTTTATTCAACAAAATCGACTACTGCTTTAGAAGCAATAAGTAATTTGAAAGTTTATTTTAAGTATTATAGTAAACCGAGACAGATTGTAACGGATAGAGGCTCATGTTTTACCGCGGAAGAGTTCTTATATTTTTTAAATGATTTCGATGTACAGCATGTTAAAATTGCAACTCAGTCGCCACAGGCCAATGGCCAAGTTGAACGTATTAATAGGACCTTAGCACCAATGCTGGCTAAGTTATCAGATGCCGAACTTCATAAGTATTGGACTAAAGTCGTGGATGAGGTTGAATTTGCTTTGAATAATTCAATTCACAAATCGACTAAAGAGACACCGAGTATGCTACTATTCGGAATACCGCAGCGTGGTAAGATACATGACCCTCTAGCCGAGTTTATTGCTGAAGATGTAAATGATGAAGTCAGAAATGTAAGTGAGCTGCGTGCGAAGGCGAGTAATCAAACAATAAAAAGTCAAATCTAGGCGAAAACACAGGCGGATAAAAAGAGAAAAGATCCAGTTGTTTACGAAACTGGTGATTACATAATGATTAAAAACATTGATTGTACTGCAGGTATTTCTCCAAAGTTGAAACCTAAATTTAAAGGTCCTTATATAATTACGAAAGTTTTGAGAAATAACCGTTACATTGTAGCTGACATTCCTGGTTGGCAAAATGCACAGAAAAAGTATGAGGGTGTATGGGAGCCAGCAAATATGCGACTCTGGCGTAAGGGTAAAAAGCCCGAAAACTAATATTTTTACTTAATCTATTCATTTATCCTTTTAACCACTTTGTAATATTTTACTGTCTTAATTACCATTTTTGTAGTTTTATGTTGATATGTATTTATTTAATTTTCTTTTATTTGTTTGTACTTGTATTCATTTATTTCGAACACCGTTCGAGGACGAACGGAGGTCAGGATAGGCCGAACTGTAAGAGTGAGCATAACTATGCGGACCCGCCGATAGAGGGTATATGCGCGGATGACAAGAGATAGTTATAGTTAAGATGTAAAATATCGATAGGGGCAGAGCTGATTGAGGCGTGCTAGTGTGAGGAAGGGCGCACTGTATTAATAGTTGATAGCCATTAAATAAATAAATATTGTGAATACAACATCCAGAAGTTTAAATATATTAGCCCACGGCCATCCCTTACATAAGTAAATAAATAATCCGTCTTGTATTTATACTTTATTTTTTATTTCAAGTTAACAAGTTTCACACTTTTAATTTTTTTAACACAAATTTAATGTATTACTTATCGTTCTAATAAATAATTTTCTAATTCAAACAATATTTTTATATTTTATGTGAGAACTGTCTCTGTTTATGCAGAACTTAACATAAGCCTAACGCTATCGCCACTCTATGGTATACGTATCACATGCAAACGTGTCGCTTGCTGTTTCAGCACGTTTCAGCAATCGTTTCAAAACTGCGATAGCGTTTGTGAATCTTTTACTGTGTCATATGAAACAATTGTGTTGAAACAGTGTGTTGATACAGCACACGGTATCAGTGTTACTGTATCGACACACTAAAATTTTGTGTGTTACCCATGCCTACTAAGAGCCCACCAAGAAAATCGTATTCATCATAGATTAGAGAAGGTTTATAGATGGATCACTCGAGCATTCGAGTTTCAGCGCCGTCTGCCAGGTGGGCACTCAACTATTTGCAATGAATAATAAAAATGTATTTTTTTTATTTTTGTAATATTTTAATATTAAAAAGTTATAATGTAACATGTAATAACCCTTTAACAAAAAGAAAATTTTTGTTTTCTTTAAGAATATGGGTTAAAACATGTCAAATTATAACTTCAGTAACAAAATGCGAGGGAGTAACAACAAAAATAAAAATAAAAAACTACATTAAGATTATTTATTATATGGGACAAATAAAGTTATACAATTTACGATTATAAATAAGAAAATTAATAGAAATTACAAATTTACATACAAATGTAACAACTACAGAAATAATTAATTGGTGTTTCACGTTTTACGTTATCCTTTACTTCAGGTTAAAGTTGTTTTGGTGATATGCAATGTTTTATAAATTAAAGGTCAACACGTCTGAAAATATAAAACAAACCATTTTGAGACCTGCCTATTCTATTGATAAATAAATATACTGTAATTATTTTCTATGTGATATTTTTATAAAACCAATCGTATAGTAAGGAAACACTTACCGAAAGTATTGGGCAAGGAACTGTTTCTTTGTATTAATTTGTGTCTGCATACCTTTTCCATTTGTGTATTTTTTCCTTTTTTTTTCGAATGATAATGAGTATCAGATTTTCACATATTTTCACGTTTTTAAATCGAAATAATATTTGCCGGCACCCGGCACACTTGCACTTATATTTACGTTCGTACGGATTTCCCATTAGCCTTAAACACCTAGCTTTAACAGCATTCTTTATTAGGCAACCCACTCTACGATCTTTAAATCGCCATCTATTACGTGGGCACTCAACTATTTCACAAAATGACATACTGAACACCCGATGGTATTCATAGTCAGTGTGTGGGATGTTGAACTAGCCTGCCACCTGGTAAGTATGTCCAGTACGAGTCATTTTAAAAAGCTTCGGAAGTTAACCGGTTAAGTAGCGACCGATAGACCGAAAATTGCTATTTCGAATTATTATGAGTAGATTACGCTTAAGTAAAATTGTCTATGTATGCGATTTATTTTCGTCTGTTTGCTTTGATTCGTAATTCCCCTCTAAATTCTTACGTTTCCAAAGTCTAATATCACCTACTGATAAGGGTAAAACGTACACCACTCACATACCCAATATTAAGTAAGGCACTTAATATTCAGCATTCATAAACGTTTTAAAAAAATGTAAAACAAATTCTGTGTTATGTGTATTTATTGTGTAAGTTTTTAAAAATGATTTAGTTGTTTTTTTAAGAGAAGTAAACCAACATACTGCATTCGACAGGTCGTTGATAAAGTGATATTATTCTCCAGTTTATTGTTTAGTAGTTGTGCCAAAACTTCATGTGGACTTTTTATTTTTAATTTACTGGTATTTTCCTTTTAGTAATGTTTGTGAAAGTTATGTGTTTAAATTTTAATTTTAACTATCTTTATTGTATTGTTTACTATTTGTGTTTAAGTTAATATTGAGTTTATGATTATCGCTAAGATGCTCAAATGCTGTATAATTTTATATACAAATAAATAATTTTGGATTTCACCGTTTTTTTTTTTTTGTTTAAATTTAAAAGAAAAATAAGTAAAACCCTATACGCTCGTATAAATTTCAAAATTGCCGCCATACGTCAAGGTTCTTTTAATTTATAGATGGCGCCTAAAGCAGCAGAAATTCCTGTATATTATTAGTTTTAAGTGGCTAATTGCCGAATGACCTTTTGGACACACTGACCAGATGGCAGCACATTTGCAGCCAAGTTCAAGCTGGCTATCTATTTGTCTAGGATTCATAGTGACATAGTGACATTTGGTAGACTACTAAGCTTAGTAGCTATTAAAAAAGTTAGTAGCGTGGTGGCCCGTGTTTAAGTGCAGTAAGTGGTACAAATACGATAAACATAACCTCGAGTGGTAGATCTTAAATTAATCTACGGTTTTTAAGAAGCGGGTTATTGGTACAAAATACAAAATTAAAAAGAATACCACAAGAATAAGATGGAAAATGGAAAGGATTTATAAAATTGAATTGAAAAATTAAAAATCAAACGGGTACATGTCGTGTTAATTTATTTCAGTGGGCAGTTATCCTTTAAAAATTATTTCAATCGTTTTTTCTGAAATAATTACAAACTTTATTGAATTAACATCTTGTTTGTGTATTTTAAAGTAAATTGCGTGAACAAGTAAAATTTTATTCTTAAGATAATGGTAATAATGATTCGTAAATGAAAAATTATTGAATTTATTAGTAGTTTATTCAGGCTCAGAACATATGTTAATTTATTTATTTATTTGTCAGTAAATACATCCCACAGAGAAATAAATCTTGTTTGTAGACCGGACAAAATAAAGGTTGTTAATATTAGAAGGCGATTTCTTCTTTCGAAAACATCATTGCATTTTTATACAACTCTGGGTTGTTTAAATTGTCCTTGATCGATTAGATATTGTTATATATTCTTCTTTGGGTATTTAGTCCTGGGCAGTTGATGATATATCCCATTGTTTGGATGGAGTTGGTGTTGCAGTTAGACTACAGGAAAAAGCACAGTTACATTGGTGCTGACGCACATGCGCTCCTGATAGACGAATAGCGCGCAAACTGACATAGCCAGCGCGCGCTTTCAAAACTTCTACCTATGCTTCTAACTGCTTCTAGCCTCAAATAATATGGGATTCTGAGCGAGCGATTTATGAGATTGAAAAGCAAGAATACTTTCCTACTAAAAAACGTTCAAGAGTACATTTAATTTTTTGTTATTTAAAGTAAAAGTCCCTTCTACTTCATTTTGTTTCCAGACTCAGGATTTGTGAGGTTTAATTTAATTATTGTTACAAGAATAAAAATTTATCCATAAAGGTAATGGTGAAGGTATATGTAGATAATGGTGATGGTGTAGGTATGTTTTTAATATGTATATAATTTTAATAAAAAAATAAAAAGCCCGTCTAAATAGAAGCTAAAGTAATTATTTTTTAATGAAAACATAATTTCTAACAAAAACATCAGGTCTTGCCATCGGAAGCCTTTATAGAAAAGAATAATTGTTACAAAAGTTATACCTAGTTTTATACTAATTATTTGTATAGCCTACAATTTGTCTTTAATTATTTGTTTTGCGTTAATGTTATGTATTACAATAAAACTATAAAAACTGAGAAAAAAAAAACAAACGTTTTTGTTAGAAATTATGTTTTCATTAAAAAATAATTACTTTAGCTTTTTTTATTAAAATTATATCATTTTAAAGACATACCTACACCATCACTGTTATCTACATATAATAACCTTCACCATTACCTACATCAATAAATTTATAGTAGATAAAATTTTAATTGAAAATTATAATGCCAATACAATACCAATATGGATAAATTTTTATTCTTGTAACAATTGTATAGCGTGCTTTACTCAATTAAAGAGAGCTGCTAAGTTTTAACGATTTATTTCTTTCACAAAATTATTATAAAAATTTGATTTAAATACCGCGGGAACAAAGCGTGTTGTATTGACGAGTGCAAAGAGAGAGAATGAATGAAATGAATGTTCTTAATAATACTTAATACAAACAGTGAGAAACAGTCGCTGAAACAATAACATACATAATGTCGCGGCAGCGATAACCGCGAACAAATATTCTGATACATTTGAAAGGTATAAATTATACATACAGTATCCGTCCAAATAAACGGTCTCTAAATTGTACATATCCTCCCCGACCTTGACAAGTGGTCAAATAATCAGTAGTGTAAATAAAGCATGAATACAAATACGGATAATTCTGAAACAATAACTACGCGAACTAAACTCAAATTATAGCAAACATGAAAATTACTAGTCTTGCGTCTCTAATCACCCACTTCACTGCGCGAGACAGTCTGCCATCACAACCTATTCCTTTGGAAGAACGGCCAATTTTCTGATTGAACGTTTATATGTCCCTTGGCTGGTGCGCACCGATGCTACTCTGACTACACCATCTGACCCTGGGAAAACTTCTTCGATTCTCGCTAGTTTCCATGCAAGAGGTGGTATGTTGTCCTCTGAGAGTAACACGAGATCACCCTTTTGTGGTGCCAAGGACGAACTCTGCCATTTGGGTCTGGTTTGCATCTGATGAAGGACTTCCCTGCTCCATCTCTTCCAGAAGTACTGCTTCATCTGTTGTACCAGTTGCCATCGTGTCAGGTGGTTGGCTTTGACTTCCTCGAGGTCTTCCTCTAGTATATCGGTTAGTGACTCACCAATTAGGAAGTGAGCGGGGGTTAAACAATGTAGGTCGGAAGGATCTTGGGATAAGGGGGTCAGAGGGCGCGAATTAATTATGGCTTCAATCTGAGTAATGAGCGTGACAGCTTCTTCAAAAGTTAAACAATGATTTAACGCAATTTTCTTAAAATGTTGTTTAGCAGATCTGACTAATCTTTCCCAGAGGCCTCGAAATTAGGCGACCTGGGTGGAATAAAATTCCATTTGATATTCTCTAAAACCAAATATGCTTGAAGTTGGTCGTTAAGCAGGTTGCTCATTACGCTCTCTAAGTCTGCCTTAGCCCCTACAAAGGTTTTCGCGTTGTCACAATAAATTTCCGATACCTTTCCCCTTCGCGCTATCATTCGCTTAAGAGCGTTGATAAAGCTCTCTGACGTCATATTAGCAACAACCTCAAGGTGGACGGCCTTCGAAGCCATGCACACAAATAATGCGACCCAAGCCTTTTCTCTGATCTTACTCCTTTTACCGTATTTCAAATGTAAGGGTCCAAAATAGTCAACACCCACGTGCAAAAATGGCCTGACGAGTTCCGTTCTTACTTTTGGTAAATTTCCCATTTTTTGTGGAATAAGTTTGGGTGACGTACGAAAGCAAATTATACACGAATTAATTACCTTTTTTACCGAGTTTCTGGCGCCAATAGGCCAATACTTTCTTCGGATAGATGCGAGAGTCTGCGTGGGTCCAGCATGCATCAGAGATATGTGCTCAGACCGAATAAGCAGAGTCGTCACATGGTGTTTTTCCGGTAATAAAATTGGATATTTTCTTTCGTATTTAATAGAGGCGTTATGCAATCTCCCTCCAACTCTTAGCAATCCGCGTTTATCCAAAAACGGGTCTAAGTTTATTATTTTGCTCGATTTACTCACTGGATTATTTTTCGATAATGCAGCAATTTCTTGTTGGAATTCTTCTGCTTGGGTTTGTTTTAATATCAATGATCTTGATTCGTTCAGTTCTTCTGTCGTCAAACTCCCGACTCGTTTACTGTTCTTGTTTTTCAAGTTATGAGAAAATCGCAACACATATGCGACAATACTTTGCATCTTGGAAATGGATGAATACATCGAAAAATCAATCAAGTTCATTCTCCTTGCTGTTACCAAGACCACCTTTCTTTTCTCTGGTAGATCATTCGCATCCAGTTTCTTGTTTAATTTTGATTTTGGCCACTCGGATTCTTCATGGGTTAGAAATTTGGGACCTTTCCAGTACAGTTCCGAATGCATGAGTTGTCTAGGGAAAGCTCCTCTTGAAACAATATCGGCAGGATTGTTTTTTGAATCCACATGATACCAGTTTCGGATGTCGCTTAATTTTTGTATTTGGGAGACTCTATTTCCAACAAATACTTGCCAAGTGTTCGCATTTGACTTTATATAATGCAATACTATTTCTGAGTCCGAAAAATAGTATTTGTTTCTGAATTTCAATTTTAACGCTTGTGATACCCTATTAATTAATTTTGCCCCTAAAACCGCAGCGCAAAGTTCGAGACGTGGCAAGGTAATCACTTTCACCGGACTCACTTTGGACTTGCTACAGACCATGTACGAGTTATAGCTTCCATCATTTAATCTGGTACGGATATAAATGCTAGCTCCATACGCTTGCAGAGAAGCGTCGCAGAACATAATCAAATCATGAACTCCGCCTGAAATGGGTAGCACTTTACGAGATATTACTAACGAGCTTAACTCGTCCAGTTCTTCCAGATATTTTCTCCAAACTCCTTGGATTTCTAGGGGAATTTCGTCATCCCACTTTAGCTTGCATGCCCATAGTTCTTTCATTATCAATTTCGCCTTGACAATAACCGGGGAAACTATTCCAATGGGGTCAAATAGTTTCGCTATCGAGCTAAGTATCGTTCTTTTCGTAATCTTGCAATGCGATGTGGGAACAGATACTTTAAAATGTAAAGTGTCTTCCTTGCAGTTCCATATTAAGCCCAATACTTTTGATGTGTCAGCTTTATCCAGTTCGATCGTGTTTCGATCCTCATTTCCTTTTTCTAGAGGTGTGGGTATTAGTCTTGAATCGTTACTGGCCCATTTTGACAGTTTAAATCCTCCTCCATTTAAGACTTCAATTAATTCGTCTCTTGCTTTCAAGGCACCTTGAATGGTCGATGCGCCACTCAAAACATCGTCCATATAAATGTCTCTTTCAAGGGTTTCGCTTGCAACTAGGAATGTTTCCGCTGAATCTGTGGCTAATTGTCTTACACACCGCATGGCTGTAAATGGGGAATTTGTTAGGCCAAAAACCAGCCTTGTCAGTCGATAAATCTGAACCGGTTCGCTTTCGGAATTTCTCCAGAAAAACCTCTGATAATTCATGTCTTCAGGATCTATTTTGACCTGCAGGAACATTTTTTCCATGTCACACGAAAAGGCAATTTGATGCGTCCTGAACCGTATAAGCAGGGAAAATAACTCTGTTTGTAAATTGGGGCCGGTCATCAAATTGTCATTCAGACTCAACCCGTTGGTTGACTTTGCCGAACCGTCATAAACTATTCGTATCTTTACCTTTTGTCCCGTTTCTTTTACTATGCCTGAATGTGGCAAATAGAAGGTGGAATCGTGAGTGGCTTCGCCTTCTGGTACTCTTTCCACAATGTTCGAATGAATGAGCTCTTGCATGGCGTTTGAATACAACTGTTTGAGTTTAGGATCCCTTTTGAATCTCCTTTCCAATGACAAGAACCTTCTGAGCGCAACTCCGCTTGAGTCACCTAATTGTACGTTTCCGTTTTTGAATGGTAGCTTCACGATAAATCTACCATCCGATGGGTCGCGCATGTACGTTCTTTTGAACTGCTCTTCACATTCTATTTCCTCTTTGGACCATTTTTCTTTGGTTTCCGGGATTTCTTCCTGAAGCCAAAATTTCTCCATAAGTTGTTGGAGTTCATCGCTTTTATCCTTTATGGCCAGGTTCGCGACTCGATTCTCGGGTCGTTCCGAATTTCCCAAATTATAAGAAGCTCCTCAAACTACCCAACCTAACAATGTTTTTGTAAGGAACAAACTAGGACTGGACAGCTTTCTGCGATCATTGCACAATAGCTCCCAAAATATTTCGGCCCCTAATAATAGATCGACAGGGCGACTCGTGTTAAAATCTGGGTCCGCTAAATTGATGTTTGACGGAACGGAAAGGTTTTCGGGATTGAAAGAGACGATAGGCAAATTTGCAGTTACGCGTTCTGTGATGCAACAGGTAACGGGCATTTTAAACCTGGAATCGGACGACTTGATCCATATTTCGGCAGACTTCGAAATTTTGGTGCACGTGTGATTAATTCCTGATAGGGAAATAGTCGTGTTTATCGGTTTTAAGCCCAATCGTTTACATGTAGCTGTTGACATTAAATTTATTTGCGATCCAACGTCTAATAGGGCGCGGCATTCTTGATATTGGCCACCACAGTCTTTTACCCAGATAAGCGCTGTCGATAAAATAACGTGTGTTTCGCCTTTTGGTTTAACATGATTTACTGTAGCGTTAACCTTGGTTTCTTGCTGCGATTTGTTTGTGAAGCAGTGATTCGGGGAATCAGGTTCCGTACTATTTTTAGCACTCCTATCATGTAACAATGAATGATGTGTGCGCGCTCCGCATACGCTGCAACCCTTTGCTTTACACGCGCTTGTCGTATGATTTTTCCTCAAGCAATTAAGACAAAGATTCTTATTCTTTACCTCCTTGATTCTGTCGCCGATACTCAATCGCAAAAATTCCCCACATTGATTTACAAAATGCCTCTTATCGCAATACCTACACGCTAATCTCGTTGTAACAACGTGAGAAGACCGCTTCGTATAATCTTTTTTGATCTGCGTTGGCTCAGGCTTTGACGTTTTCGAATTCCCCTGAATACACTTTAGAGTGACACATCTCTTCTCCAAAAATTCCAAAATGTCCTTCAACTTTGGAATGCCCGAGTCTAATATGAGTTCTAGTTCCTTCCTGGACTGGTAATCTATACGGCTTATTATCAACGGGACGAGAAAAGCATCCCAAGAATCTACTTGAATCTGCATTACCTTTAGTGCCTCTAAATTCGCGGAAATGTCGTTAACTAACTTCCTCAAGCCCTCTGCCGATGGCTTCGATAATTCGGGAGTATTTAGAATGGAACTTACGTGACTTTGTACTATCAGCCTATCATTTTTATATCTTTTTTGCAGTATGGACCACGCAGACTGATAATTGTTCGCGGTAATTGCTAATGATTCAATCGGACGAGCCGCTTCGCCCATCAAGCATGATTTTAGGTAATGAAACTTTTGACAGTCGTCCAACGTGCTATTATTGTGAATGAGGCTGTCAAACGCATTGTAAAAAGGCAACCAATCCGTATATTCTCCCGAAAATTGAGGTAAATTAATTCGTGGAAGTCTCACATTAAACTGGCTATGCGCCTGAACAGAACTCGCCAAGGGCACGTCTGCACTAGGTGCCACGGATAATCTCTGAAAAAACCTTTGGAGGTCGCTCATAATTTTTAACCAATCGGTATCGAATTTATCTAGAGCTAACATTTAATTTTCCCCTTTCGACTCTGTAGGGTTCCGATCCCCTTTTTCTTCTGACATAGATTCGTCCGCGATTTCTAGGCTAACTATTTCAAAGATTACCGCTTCGTAATCGTCTCGAATTTTTGGCATGTCGGCTAAACGAACCTGAATATCGTTTATATCGTGTTTAGACGAATCAAAATGTTGCGCAAATGCTCCAATACTTTTTAATTTTCCCTCTAAATGAGAGCGCTTAACGAGCAACTTCCTTAACTCTGCCAGTGACATTTTAATTAATCGATACAACAAATAATTGAAGCTCAAACAATGCTGTCACACATAGATAATCAAAGGACAGTTAGGAAAAAAGGATGCTCACTAACCTTTTCAGCGGGCCGCTTTCCCGATTTCCCCGCTTCCTGCCTCTGGGTCTTCCCTGTCTGGAGTCTCTTCAGTTGGTCAGCTTTTCGACTTAACCGCTGCACTCTGAAGACGATTCCAATTTTTCTATTTTTTTTTCCACGGTCACTCAGCACTATTTACCGGATGTATAGCCGTTATCACTACAAATCCGGCTCGAAGGACCAATGTATAGCGTGCTTTACTCAATTAAAGAGAGCTGCTAAGTTTTAACGATTTATTTCTTTCACAAAATTATTATAAAAATTTGATTTAAATACCGCGGGAACAAAGCGTGTTGTATTGACGAGTGCAGAGAGAGAGAGAGAATGAATGAAATGAATGTTCTTAATATTATGTGATTAATAATACTTAATACAAACAGTGAGAAACAGTCGCTGAAACAATAACATAAATAATGTCGCGGCAGCGATAACCGCGAACAAATATTCTGATACATTTGAAAGGTATAAATTATACATACAGTATCCGTCCAAATAAACGGTCTCTAAATTGTACAACAATAATTAAATTAATTTTTACTTTGAATAACAAAAAATTCTTGCTTTTTCATTTTTACTGGAATATTGTACAAATGCACATGCATTTCACCAAACAAATCTCATAAATCGCTCGCTCAGAATCCTATATAATTTGAGGCTAGAAACAGTTAGAAGCATAGGTAGAAGTTTTGAAAGCGCGGGCGAGCTATGTCGGTTTGCGCGCTATTCGTCTGTCAAGAGCGCTTGTGCGTCAGCACCAGCAGGGTATGAAATGTTGACGACAGCGCCATCGTAGCATCTGTCTTCCCAACTAAATCGCCTTTGTTTATTACCTCTAAATTACTGACAGTAGAGAAAATTTGGTTGTGATGACGATTAAAAATGTCCTTTATTGTCGTTGCGTACAAATACACATAGGGTGCGCACGTAAAATTTGGGATTTCCTATTATGTGCATCAATCAATTTGTTTATGAATTTGTTGTCGTATGATCAATCGTTGTACAGTTTTGTATTATAAGTTTTTCGTTTTTGTGTGTTGACTTTTTTTGATAAAGTGTGAATTACCTGAAAGAGTATAAGGAGCATAAATAATTCCATCCCTAAAGTAAGTTTACTGCCTTGATTAGAAACATCACTACTTAGACGTTGCAAGTGTTACCAGATTTCCTTCATCAAACTGCTGTTATACAAAAGCAGACAGAAGCTACTGGATTTTATCGAAATTGACCATTTTTTATGTCTTATTTAAAATTTGGTAATTGTTTTTACTTTTAAAAAAGAATAATGCAATAGTTCTTTTATATAAAATTGGACTCTGTATTTGTATTATTGTATTCTCACTATTTATTATGTTACTGTAATTATACCTTTAATTAATAATATGCTTTTTGTGATAAGGTATTTTCTTTATTTTTATAATCATAAATTATAATAACAAAAACCTATACGCTTTACGTTTTTAAAATTCGCGCCATAGCCGGTATGGTAGTTTTCTATGTAGGATTTTATATCTTCTGTCTCACTTATGCTCTCACTCTTCAATTCAGCTTGGGAAGACACTTGGTGAGATGGCGCAGATGTCAAATTAAGCAATCGAGATTTACATCTATTATCGTCATCTAGGAGCACCAGTGTAACTGTGCTTTTTCCTGTAGTCTGTTGCAGTTTGTACATTGTGGGGTAGTTATTCATTAGGTATACATGGGTTAAATATGTATAGCCAATTCTGAGTATTTTTTATAATGTAACTTCTTAAATTGATAATTTTTTCGATATTAATTGTTATGGGAATGTTGAACGTAAATAACAGCTACACTACTACAAAAATACGTAAAAGAGAAAACACACCAAAAACTCTTCCATGCACTGTATTGAATAATAAGTTAACTTAAAAGTAAGGTTAAGCCGTTAGACGTCAAAAATAGACGTTCAGTAGGTCCAGAGACAACGCACAACACTAATTGTAAGCAGTGTTGCCAGAGGTATACGAATAATTGAGGCGACGCTAAAAATAACAGGCTCCGTAGTATTTGCGCAGGCGCGAAATACTCATGTCTATGGGTTATCGTTTGGCGCCAGGCTATGAAATGTCGAGCGACAGCGCCACCTTAATTTGCCCCACATGAACTACAGGTATTTTTTAAATTACTAAAATCGATATTACCGACATACATTACTGATACTTTTTAGTGAAACGACAAGAGATCACGCGACGACGGTTGTTGTTGTAATTTGTTATCAGCAGAGAAATTCCCCATTAGTTGGAAACGTTGCTAAAACGTGTGTGGCGTTACAATTTTTTAATCGTAAAAAATTTTGTTAAAAGTGCTTGTGAGAACTAGTTTTACCTGTCCTGAAAGTAAGTAATGTATTAAGTACGTCAATCATGCTTTACAATAAGTAATTATAGTCTGAAATAGTGCTTGTTAGAAACTTTGCTCTTCGAATCAAAACTAGTTAAATTAATAGGTAGTAATCGTTTATTAATCTGCTGTTGATATTACTACAGATAATAAAAAGATGGACATACACAAGAATATGCTGCGTCGAAGGATGTAGGGAAATTACCCCAAGGTAACAATGAAATGATGTTCAGTATACAAGAGAATACATTTATTTGTTGTAATTCTTGTAGGTACAAGTTTCCCAAACAACCCCATTTGCAACGTGTATGAGTGGAAAGGGTGTTTTCTGTCCCACACAGAACAACATTGCCTGGCAGTTTACACCACTGTGGAGTAAAAATCCAGAAGCCTTACGCGGATCCACTCATTAATCTTGCTGCTGCTAAATGCAGCAATTATAGGTAATTTAATTATTTATTAGTTATATTTATCCTTATTATTGTATTTATGTATTATTTCGCATGTTGCCCAATTTTTTGTTTGGTCCAACACTTTATCGAACAGAACTTTGTTATTTTTATAACATGTTATTAACGTTTTAACGTTTGGCTTCTATTTTTTATAACAAATTGAATTTATATTCATTCTGAACAAAAAATATATGACTAAATACGTTAAAACGTTCAAATTGGGTTTTATTTGATAATAACATAATTACTTTTTTAGTATTTATTAAGTATTTTAATTTGATGTTTTGCTATTTACTCGTATATTGTACTAATTGTACTGATTACTGCATTTATACTTTGTTAATAAATTTGTTAATATTATATTTGTTTTTTTTTTCAATTTCCAATAAAATAATTAAAAATTTGGTTAAATTTTGAAATGCGCGCCTTAAATGATGCTTCATAGTTTTATGTATAGATGGCGCAATAGTTTAGAAAGTTTTCTTTGTCATTTCCATTTATATATATTCCAAGTAACGTCTTATTAATGTGGGGCAAACAACGGATGGCGCTGAGTGTCCATCCCAAAAATACCGCGAGTCGTGCATATCCTAGTCTATGTTTGGCGCCCTAACCTTTTTCTAACTGCCAATTCGTATTCCTGCACTGATTTTTAATACGAAAATCATATTTGCGATTGGATTTATATTATTTTACTGCTTTGTTTAAGTTGTGAATTTAATCTGTTTTTTTAAAACAATTATTTAAATTTATACATACATATTTATAGTTTAATAGCAGTAGTGTAAAAAGTGTGGAGTAACTGTTAAATAATAATCTGCCTGTTTAAAGGAATTATTTATTTTTTGAGTTTATAGTATAAGTTGTAGTGTAAATACTGGTGCATAACAAATTGTGTTTGTTTTTATCTTTCAATTGAAATTTTTATAATTCGTATTTTTTTTTTGTTTAAGTTGCTTTCAGGTATTGTACTAGTATGGACAAGGAAAGAAAGAACAAATGTATGTACTGTAACAAGCAATTTTCCAAAAATTACAATTTTGGGTAGACATCTGAGGAACGTCCATAAGAAAGAAGTGCCGAAAAAAGAAAATCGTATTATTTGTCCCATTTGTTTTGAGAAAAATGAAACATATAAATTATTAAATAATCATTTACAAACTTTTCATAATATAATAACGGTTAATGTAACTTTGAGTTTTTCAGATACTGAAGAGTTTAAGGAATGGTTTAATAATGAATCTGTGGATGTTAATTATTCCTTAAGCAGGGTAAATGAAAATACTGAATTTAGAAGAGTTTATTATTACTGTAATCGCAGTGATACAAAAGGTACTATCCCTTTATAAAATGTATTATAATTATGAAGAAAATATTTATATTTTTGTCAAGGTTTTCAAAGTAAGAGCATTAAAAGAAATGGCAAATCTGGTGGATCTATTAAAATCAAAGGTGCTTGTCCATCCCAATTAATAATTGACTTTCAAAAGGATTTAGGTAATTTTTGTAGTTTAAATTAAAAAACAAAATATGTTCTACCTTATTAAACTTAAGGTACATATTCAATCAACTACTATAAAACTCATGTAGGACATGACGAGGAAATTAGAAGCCAGCATTTAATGATAAAGGAGAAGACTGAAATTTTGGGAAAATTACAGATGGGCGTAACAGTTGAGAGAATTTTAGATGATTGCAGGCAACTCAAAGATAGTGGTTTAAGTAGGTTAAATTTAATAAATCGTAAGGATATTCATTACCTCAGTAGGAAGAACAATGTGGAAAATAGAAGACATGATGTGGATATGATAGCTGTAGCCATGAAAGTTCAGGAATGGAATTCGAGCAATAAAAACTGTGTATTTATTTTTAAACAAGAAGGTAATAGTGATATTTGTGTAGCTGTAGTTAATAGTGTAGCTTATTTTTGGTGTTGGCTCTGTAGGAGAAAAGCATTCGATACTTAGGGAAGGTGATTTTGCTTTGGGATTTATGAATTTGATAATGGAAGAAAAATTAAAACAGTTGGATGGTACTTTTGGAACCAACAGAAAGGGATTAGAATTAACAGTAGTATTGGTGAAGGACGATAAAAATGCAGGGTTTCCAGTGGCTTTTTTTTTAACAAATAGACAGGATCAAATTGTTCAAGAAGTTTTCTTACAGGCACTTAAAATTAGAGTAGGGCAATCTATTAATGCTGATTATTTTATGACAGATGATGATGCTAAATATTACAATGCATGGGTAAAAGTTATGGAGAAGAAACCGCAAAGATTATTATGTACTTGGCATATTATAAAGAACTGGAATATTCAAGGAAAAAATAAGATAAAAAATATGGATCTAAAGGAAACTATGAAAAGCGATTTAAAGAAGATTATGAATGAAACAAAGAAGGAAAGGTTTATTACTCGAACAGAAGAATATATGAAGAAATTAACAGAGGCAAATGAAACTGATTTCTTAAACTATTTGAATAAGTATGTGTAATATACAGTTTGTGTTTTTAATTTCACAATTATATTAATAAATGGATAAAAGTGCTGTAACTGAGGTAGGTTTTGGTGAATTTAAGGTAAGGTCCTCTTCAGAAAATTTATATTACAATGTTTTATACAATGAAGTGTGTGAAAGAGAATGCAAGATGTTATACTGTAGAGTTTGCCAAATTTGTATTCACAGTTATAAATGTGACTGTCAGCAGTATGCAGTAAAAACTACCATATGTAAGCATGTGCATTTGGTATGTTTGTATGAGAGAGCGAGAGGTGATAATTCTGTTTTAGATGATGTCTCCAATTTAGTAGAAACAACAACAATCAAAACATACCACAAAGAAGAAATAGATACCTTCATAAACCATAAGAAAAACACAAATATTAAAGTGCATCAAGACCGTGCAACACAACTGAAGATTGCAATGGAAACCTATGGAAATGCAATGAGTCAACTGGATGATGAAGCCTTTCAAGCAGCGCTTAAGGAATTTGGGATGCTTATAGGAAAAGTTCAAAAACAAAGTAGAATTTCAAGAAAACGTAAAATGGATAAACAGGAATATTTCCCATCAAAGAAAAAATAAAGTAGGTATGTTATCTAATACAAAATTTACAAAGCCACAAGATTTTAAAACACATTCTTTTTTTAGTCGAAATTAGGGAAATAGAAGTAGTTAAAGGCCCTTCAGCTTAAAATGTTTATTATTGTATATTTATATAATACTTACATATTTGTATGAAATGAGTTTTTTTATTTTTCACTTTTACTAATAAATAGTGTTAACATTTTATACGAGTATTTTGTACATAATATAATTGTCATTACCACTCGTTATTATCCATATTTATCATTAAAAAAGTTAGAACACTGAAGATCGTTCATTTCAATTCAAATAAAGAGGCAGCTTCATTTGAATTTAAATAAAAAGGCGGCAGAGGCGACTTATTTCTTATTTCCATAGACACTTCGCGCCTGCGCAAATGCTACGGAGCATGTTATTTTTAACGTCACCTTGCAATTCATAATTGCTCGATATAGACGGAGTAAGATGGAAGACGCAAAGCGCGTGAATATGACAGAGAAACGGGTACAGATGTAGGCATGGGTAACACACAAAATTTTAGTGTGTCGATACAGTAATACTGATACCGTGTGCTGTATCAACACACTGTTTCAACACAATTGTGTCATATGACACAGTAAAAGATTCACATACGCAATCGCAGTTTTGAAACGATTGCTGAAACGTGCTGAAACAGCAAGCGACACGTTTGCATGTGATACGTATACCATAGAGTGGCGATAGCGTTAGGCTTATGTTAAGTTCTGCATAAACAGAGACAGTTCTCACATAAAATTATATTGTTTGAATTAGAAAATTATTTATTAGAACGATAAGTAATACATTAAATTTGTGTTAAAAAAATTAAAAGTGTGAAACTTGTTAACTTGAAATAATAAAATAAGGTATAAATACAAGACGGATTATTTGTTTACTTATACCTACATAAATAAAATATTGTTTTGCATTATTGTTTCTTGTCAGTTTCACATATCTATTGTTTCATCTTTTTAACCCACACTTCTATTATCTATGGGACTGGCTTAAAGTTGATTCGTTTGTAACTTGTAAGCAAGCTTGCGACTGTCTGATACGAAACGACAAACCGCGAAAAACGACATCAACCGATACAACACGACACAATGATACTGTGGAGGAGTGTTAGAACTTATCTATGATTTGAACCATTGAACTCAACTTTATTTTGTATCTATGTTCTCTGATTGGTTCACGCATATATCTATGAATATATCGATTTAAACGGAGAGTAAAGTTTCGCGCCAATTGAGTCATCAACCGCATTAAGAGTAACACACAGTAGTTCATCGATTTCAGCTTCCATCTTAAAACTCTCGCAGTGCTCTCAACCGTTTTAACTTCGTTCTGTTCGTTCTGTTAATTAATAAAGTAATTCATGTTTGTGGTTTATATATTTAGTTGTTTTCTTATACTACAAGGACATATAACTAAACCAACCGCAACATTTGGTGACCCCGACGAACACGCGCCCGACGAACACGCGCCCGACGAACACGCGCCCAACGAACACGCGCCCGACGAACACGCGCTCGACAACACACGTGAATACTGGCGTCTAACGAGTCTTAAATCTCACCAACCATCATTGTGTCCTGTGAAGATGTCTAATCCATCTCAACATACAACGCCATCAATCCAGGTTGACAGAGTTGCTGTGAAAGCACCACCTTTTTGGAAATCAGATCCCAAAGTCTGGTTCTTGCAATTGGAAGCTCAGTTTCAACTCGCAAATGTTACTGTTGATCAAACGAAATTCAACTACGTAGTCAGTGCCGTCGACACGGAGATCTTATCCCAGGTAACAGATATTTTAATTTCTCCTCCTTTGACCAACAAGTATACTGCAATTAAAGAGAGACTAATAAACATTTACTCTGATTCGCATGAACAACGTCTTCGTACATTATTATCAGGCGTTGAATTGGGCGATAAAAAGCCGTCACACCTACTCAACGAAATGAATAGATTAGGTGGCACAGCTCTACCAGAAGACCTTCTTAGAATTTTATGGATGCAACGTCTTCCCGCTCACATACAAACTATATTAACTACCAGTTCTGATACAATTCAGCAATTAGCCAAAATGGCAGACAAAATTGCCGAAATCGAACCTCGTAGCGTCGCTTCCACAACTGCAAATAACAGCAATTTCGGTGATACAATACAAAAACTAGCTAATGAAATAGCAGAACTTAAATCAGAGTACCGTAGGAATTTTGAGCGTCTAACAAAAAACTAATCGGCAATACAGGGCCCGCTCAAAAACTCCAAACTCACGTCCGACTAATAGTGATTTATGCTGGTATCACTGTCAGTTCAAAAGCAAGGCCAGGAAGTGTTGTGCTCCTTGCAAATACTTCAAATCGATCACAAATTCACATCCGGATACTCCTTGTCGCCTAGAATCTCTCAAAAACACCAGTCGTCGATTAATCATTTATGATCCTACAACTAAGATCAAATTTTTAATCGATTCAGGATCTGACGTTTCAATAATTTCACGTTCCTCAGCGAGACTCAAGCCTTCGGAATTTAAATTATATGCAGCCAACAACACTGTTATTGACACCTTTGGCACTAAAACAATAACAACTAGTCTTGGCTTACGTCGATCATTTTCATGGCCATTTATCATCGCCAACACAAAAAACGCTATCATCGGAGCTGATTTCCTTCATCACTTCAATCTTCTTATTGATCTTAGACAAGGTAAATTGATTGATACCTTAACCAAAATCTCTTCACCAGGTATCTCTGCACCTCCATCATTATCTTTATCTACTATTGCTCCAAATTCTAAATTCTCTGACATTCTTAGAGATTTTCCCGGGTTAACGACTTTTAACAAACCTCTTAAGCCCTCAACACGTCCATCTTCAATTAACACCACGCATTATATTAAAACCAATGGACCTCCTGTTTTTGCTAAAGTCCGTCGATTACCCCCTGACAAGCTTCGTATTGCTAAGCAGGAGTTTGAATATATGTTACAACAGGGAATCTGCCGTCCCTCTAATAGCCCGTGGGCGAGTCCTCTTCATATGGTTTCTAAAAAGAATGGTCAATGGCGTACGGTAGGTGATTATCGTGCACTCAATAAAATTACCATTCCGGACCGTTATCCCAATCCCATAGATTACGAGCAACTTGCTCACCTTCAACAAGATGATACTGAATTACAACAACTTCTTCAAAATCCTAATTCTACTTCTCTTTTATTACGTCAAATCCAACTCCCGGACACCAATTTTCGCATTTACTGTGACATAAGTCAATCCCAAGTTCGTCCTTTCGTACCATCGCCTCTTCGCAAGTCAATTTTTAACAATTTCCACAACTTGGCTCACCCAGGTATTCGTGCGACCACAAAACTTCTTACAACCAAATTCGTTTGGCCCTCCATTAATAAAGATATTACTCGCTGGACTCGTTCTTGCATAGGTTGCCAAAAAGCAAAAGTACAAAAGCATACTCGTTCTTCCCTACAACAATTGGATCCATCATCGTTTGTTCAACGACTTAAAGAAAAAATCAACCTCCTGCGACCTGTACCTCAACGTCAACGCAGCCAATCAAACATCTTCATCTCTCCAGATCTAAAAATCTGTACACATGTGTTTGTGCGTCGTGATGCGGTCAAGAAACCCCTTCAACCGCCGTTTGATGGTCCGTATCGTGTAGTTAACCGTTCTGAAAAATATTTTACAGTGCATGTTAACGGCAGCAACACAAACATTTCCATAGATCGCCTCAAACCGGCATTTTTACTTAATGATGATCCCATTGCTCACCATCATTCTTATGCTAAAGTGCAACAAGTGTTACAATACCGCAAGAAGCATGTGCAATTTATAAAACATTAAAAACATTGCTTTGTACCAACTAACACTTTTATAATACTCTATTTTTCTATTCTTTTTGTACACAATTTGTTAATTGTTATATTTTTGTACTCTTACCTTTGGTAAACTGTTGTTTCGTGGCCTTGCCACTGGCGGGAGAGTACTGTGGAGGAGTGTTAGAACTTATCTATGATTTGAACCATTGAACTCAACTTTATTTTGTATCTATGTTCTCTGATTGGTTCACGCATATATCTATGAATATATCGATTTAAACGGAGAGTAAAGTTTCGCGCCAATTGAGTCATCAACCGCATTAAGAGTAACACACAGTAGTTCATCGATTTCAGCTTCCATCTTAAACTCTCGCAGTGCTCTCAACCGTTTTAACTTCGTTCTGTTCGTTCTGTTAATTAATAAACTAATTCATGTTTGTGGTTTATATATTTAGTTGTTTTCTTATACTACAAGGACATTTAACTAAACCAACCGCAACAAGCTGTTTCAACACACCTGACACACTGAAAAGTGTCAACACTTTTGTGTGATACGACACTGTGTTACCCATACCTATACAGATGTTTTTGTCAAGTTTCGAGCTGTCATACCGAAATAATTGCAAAGTAGACAAAAAAAGAAACAAATTAAAAAAAAAAAACGTTATTCCGTGATAGGGGTAAAACTTTATCACTAATATATTTTTTTAAATAGGTATGACATATTTTTGCCACAATAGCAGCTGTCATACCATTTTGTTCTAAAAGTACATAAAATTTATAGAATAAAATGCGCTGGTTGAAATTAATTTTCGCGATAAGTGCAAATTATCAATGTTTTTTAATAATAAAAAAATTTGTAAAACATACTGGTGCCAGGATAAATCTCGTCATACCGGGCTTATTTTATTCGTATTTCTATTAATATCTGTTTATATAAATAATTTTGAAATCCGTGTAAGTGCACTTTCAGGATTGGTGGCTCCCGGACTATGGTTGACCCTAACCACCAAAGAAACATATCCATGCCATTAAAATACAATTAAGAAGAGGCAAGAAATAATTGACGTCACTATGGACGTCACGCTGTTATAAATAAACGTTAAATCGTTAAAGGGATTACAAGAAAGTAGAAAGTACGAGTAATAAAGTTATCTACACAGAATACAATAGCGAGGTAGAGATACAAGATTTAGATGGAATTATTAAAATATTTACACAGTACAATGAACAGATTGAAGGGATAGAATAGAAATAAAATTATAACAATATATATACAATATAGTTATAGACAATAACAAAATTTAAATATTTGTGGCGAGCTTTTGTAGTCACAAAATAAAAACAAACAAGTGTCAATGTTTCTCTCATGAATAAATAGAATAGTTAGAAGCACAAAACTTTTAAAAATAATTATCATTAAATAATATTTATTATAAAAATATAAAAAGTACAAAACTATAAAATTTGAATAACTTAATAAAACCACTGCTATATCACAAAACAAAAAGCAAGCACTTTTTAAAATAATGTTCACGATATTGTTTTCTTAACTATTAAAGGAACCTCAATGAAATAGTAAAAAATCTAACATTTATACTCCGCCATTTAAAACATTCTCGGATTCATCTTTTAACGTCTCCACTTTTTCCAGCAAGTGCAACTATCCAAAAAATGAAATGTTGAAAAAATAAAATAAAAATACAACATACACATATATATCTATATATGTATTTATATACCTTAGCAGCTGCAATAAGGTGATTTGCACTATTTATTGTCATACATTGAATATGTTTAACAAGTTCATTTGGATCACACTTTGCAATATGTTGAATAGTTTCAAATCCTGCACTATAAAGTTGCTTGGCACGAGCCTTAAAGATAAATATACGAATTGAAACTTCAAATGTTATATAATATTATCTTTACCAGTTTAACAGCTGGCAATTCCAAAAGAGGAGAAAGCTCTCTTCCCCAACAGTGAAAAAGTTTTTCACTTATATTTTTAAGTAAATGTTTAAAATGCCAAAATTTTTCAATTTCTTCACAAAAACAGACGACATTCAATGCAAACGTAGCAGACGAAATAATAAGACACTGAATTAATTCACGATCAATCTTAAAAAATAATATAGAATGTATTTAATAATAATAAGTGTAGATAGTAATCCAATATTTTTACCTGGTATTTCCGAGATGCGTCAAAAATCAGCATTCCGTTCCACAAATCGTATAACATTAGCGAAACATAAAATCTAATCAAAACCTTCTTTGGTGCATTCTAAAACAAATGCAATATTAAGTAATAATTTCAATATTAACTTAAAATGAAATGCTTAAATTCTTTCACAATAACTTTTATCAAAGCCTTGTCGAATATTATTTCATAAATAAGAAAGATGCCTTTTTACAAAGGACCTGATTAATTTGAGCCTTAATAAACATTTAAATATGCAAACGCTTTATTTCAAAAGTAGAAGCCAATTCAATCAATTTTGTCAATTATAGATATTAATTCGTTTTGAGAATATATTATTTTGCACCTTTATTTTCTGATTTGTTAACAATTTCATTGTAAAAGATTTGGTTATTCCCAGTTTTCTTGCGGTTTGTTTTTCACTTTTTCGTAATCCAATCAACTAGAACAAATTGATCAAAGAGGTTTAATCAAGAGATAATATAGTTACAATACTCACCAGATTATAATACACAGATAGAGATAGTTTAATTTGTTGACAGTGGTCATAAGGAGTAACAATAAACAACAAATGTAAATAATCCAAACGAACAAGACATTTCTGAGCTTGAGCCAGATCGGCATAAAGAAGACGAGCCTTTGATAACTCTAAACCACCTAAAATACAATGGAATTGGAAATAGAATGTAATCATTCGTGCATTCGTAAAAAAATAATATTTTAAACAAAATTTATTTATTTATTATATTGGTGCATTTTACCGCTAATTGGAGGAACTGATCACTGACCACAAAACTTTTTAATCAGCAAACGTACCTTTAGTTGTAGCTTTGCCAAGCTCATTTATAGTTAGTTTAGTACTATTTGTTAGAATGGTTTTAGGTTTCTTCTGAGACTGGGCTTCCAATGTATCTTCATTTCTAAATCTATTAAAGTTAGTGGATGGCTGACATTAAAAACAATAATTTCAATAAATTATAGAAAAGAATACAGTTTGAATATGTTACCGTCTTTAAACTAATGTTTGATGGTGGAGATGAAATAGAAGATGTTTGCCACCTCTGAACATATGTTTGCAGGGCGCCTGATTCAAGAAGAGCAGAAATGGCGCTATCGGTTAAATTCTTCACATCCACAGTAAGTTTATGTTGTTGTACAACTAGAAGACTCATTCTTACTACTTGTTGTAGGTGTCTTCTGTTAATAGCTATATTTAACCCAACGCAACTTAGTAACAATCGTCTATAAAAAAAAAGGTAAAAATTAAGAAATTACTTATTTTGAAATGAAATTAAAAAGTCGTACGCCCTAAAATTATTGAGACACATAGACAAAATAATAAAGCATCCTCTTGATGATCTTACTTCTAACAAACATTATGATAAAAACTGTCTGAGAACTGTAACTTATATCATATTAAGGTATTCAAGTAGGATGAAGGATAGAAAATGTTCTGTAGTCGGTATGTAGCTGAATAGTTTATCTAAAGGCAATTTCTCAAAAATTTTCCTATATTTACCTTAAGCTTTTTCCTTCACAAGCATGCAAATTTGACAAAACATTTATTGGCGATTGTAGAAGTTCCTTGACTTTAGGTAAATCTTTTTTTTTACAAATAAGTATGCTTTCGCCAATTTTCTTAAAACCTGTTCTTCCAGCATGATTAGCCATTTGTTTATAAAGGGATAAATTTATAAATTCTCTACCAATATAAGGTTTTCTTACAATCACCTACAACGAAATTTTTTTCTTAAAATTTTAATTCAATTCAATTCAATATGTTTATTCATGTTCACGGCCAAGCCATACATAAAGAGTTTGCGATCAGCAGCATGTAGAGTAGTCGATTAATAGTATAAAAAATAAAAAAGATAAATAGATGATTAAAAGATTAAATAATTCGACATTAAAAGATAATATTGACAAGTAGCTTATAATAAAGAGAGCCAAGATTCAAAGAAATTACAAATCTGTTGAATTATAGAAGTTTGATGTGAGTCACAAATATATACACAGAACAGATCATGATCAATATCAGGAAAAAAGAGTTCTTTCAAAGAAAAAAGTGACGGACATTCAGATATGCAATGTAAAATAAAGGAAGTGTCAAATAAAGGAGCATTGCAGAAATTGCAGTAGTCGGATGGGAAATCGATGACGTGTTTAAAGATCTTAATGTTTTTGTTGTATATGCTCAAAAGTCGGAGTCTCGCGTAGACGCGTTTGTGCGCCAGGCTGAGCTCGCGGCGGAGAAGGTAGGTCGCTGGAACTCTCGGGTCGCTCTGTTTCACTAGGTGGTAGTTGGAGAGCGCATGTGACGAGTTGCAGGCAAGAGTGTCTGTCGAGTGCAATTTTATCTCAATACGGCTCAGGATAGAAGCAAGATTTGAGGGTGAAAAATCAGGGAGATCGTTCCACAAAGGCAGATCGTTACACAGCTCGAAGATTTGTCTGATCTGAACAACCCAGTTAAACTCATAGGCGGAAAATCTTTCTCGGAGAGAGCAAAGTTCCTTGAAGCAAATTTTAGGGTATCGCGTGTCTTCCATACTGTTTAATTTCACTAGCCAGCTCAAAATTGATTTGCACACATAAAATATCAGCGGTAAACGACCAATTTCGAGGCGAAGGGCGTGCGAGGGACAGTTGGTGGGAAGCCCAAGAAGTCTTTTGTAAAAAAGAAGTTGAAGTTTTTCGAGGTCGTTGGGATGGGCTAAACCGCAGATTTCCGACCCGTATAGGGTTATGCTCTTTATCAGACTATCAAAAACAAGATTTACATCTGTCCATGAGGAGATTTTTAGAATGTTTAAGACGCGAAGGGTAGAGCCAATGGCTCTTTTCGATTTAGACTTTATATCCTCGATTGCTAAGTTGAAGGAGCAATTTTTCGAAAAGATAGTACCGAGGTAACCGTAGGAATCAACCACTTCAATTTTGCTAGAGCCGAAGCAGAAAGCTTCGAATGGAACTTTGTGACGGCCACGCCTGAATGGGACAATTTTCGTTTTCCCAGTGTTGACCGTGAGACCGAATTCGCTGCAATAGCTATCAAGAGCGCGCAGTTTCATGTTAACTTCATAAGGAGAGTCCGCGAAGAGAACCATGTCGTCGGCGTAGGCCAGGAGTAGGATGTCTGTGGAGCGGTCAGCTTTAACACCACGGCAACCTTTTGCTAATAGGTAACTCTCGAAGTCTGCCAGGAAGAAGGGAAAAAAGCAGCGGGCTCATTACCTCTCCCTGAACGACTCCTTTCGAAATGTCGACGGGCGGGGTCTTGTGGAGCGGACTGCCGTGGAGGCGCGCGAATAGAAACTCCTGAGAAGATTCAAAATTCTCGAGCTGAAACCTAGTGTGGAGTTTCTCCCACAGAAAGGTGTGTACGATGGAGTCAAATGCGGATTTGAAATCTATAAAAATCGCAAAAAGTACCGATCTGGGCTTGACAGTGTTTATCTGAATGAGTGCATTGAGAGTAAAAGTATTGTCTAGACAGCCCCGTCCGCGCCTGAAACCGGATTGAAATACTGGAAGGAGGTTTTCTGCTATCGTGAAAGCCTCGACTCGTCCGAGGATGGTTTGCATAAAAATTTTCGAGATGTTGATTAGTGAAATCAGACGGTAATTGCTAGGAAGTGAAACATCCCCTTTTTTGTGGAGGGGAAAGATGAATTAAAATTTTAAAACACCAAAAATGAAAGAAGAAAGACAGAAATAAATGTAATTAAAACAAACTTTGACCAATACTATTTCGACTTACATGTGTTCATTTAAAGAAACAATATTGCCTAGTACAATAAATTTCTTTTGAAAGAAGTTTTATTGACATTCATTCAATACGTTTCATCAAATAGTCACTATTGATATTTTGGAAAAAAAACTATCGGCAAGAGTAATATTAAAAAAAAAGCAAAATTACCCGTTTTGCTGATAAATTTATGAAGGGAGCTAATGTAGAAGTGCAGCAAATCACAAAAATAACGCCTTCTCTAAAACCGTCTTCTAAAAGTCTTCGTTCTTCTGATGACATTCCACCATGATAATAAGCAATTCCAAACTTAATACCAATATTGAGAATTTCACAAATGTTATTGTTTGTTTCGTTGTTTAATGCAGTTATAAGATCTTCTTTTTCCTTTTTTTTATGTTCTTTTAGATGTCTTTGAAAAATTATACTAATACTAAACAATAAATCAATTAATTTTAAACTTACGGAGGAACCACTTTCCACAATAAATTAGTCACATTTTGACAGTTTTTCTTTGATGAACAGAATATTAGACAAGAGTCCTGTGGCACTACTTCCATAACAAGACCTCCAAGTCTATCAGGATCAACCTTCTTTAGCACTTCACAATACTTAAAAAGATATTTATGCAAAGCTAATTTTATAACATAAAAAAAACACTTACAGAAAAATCTTCTCTTCTTATAACTTCAAGCATTTCATTATCTGATTTACCCCAATTAATTTTGGCAAATTTATCATTTACTTTAACATATTCAGTAAACTCTATCGGTGGAAAGTCTTTTTTATATATATCAGCTTTCAAAAATGTACAAATATCAGATAAATTTCCAATCATTGGACTTATACCAACAATTTGAATATTTTCTGAAACAAACAAAAAGACAGTTTAATTATGGTTTTTATCTATATTGTGGTAAAGTATCAATTTGGTTTTATTGAAGGATAGTAGAAATATCTGACTAGGTTCTGGGCCATGAGCAATCAAAGGAGACGTAGGATTTTTTTAGCTGCAAAATTTATGTTTACTCTTATAACTTCAGGGACTATTAGTACTAATTATAAGTCCGTAGTTGCTCGAAATAAAAAAAATTAAAAACCACTTAATTCTTCAAGAATCCATCCAGGAAAGAAATAGGAAGGTACAGCAAATGTACCACTTGACATAATAAAAAAGCTTAATAATATAAGAAGTTACTCAACTCAAATACTCAACCTGCTTTACCTATAAATTTCATTTCGTTCAAGTATATAATCTTGGTCAAGAACTCTTCCAGAACAGGTCCTTGTTCTGGCTCCCCAATTAAATGAAGCTCATCGACGACGACAAGTCCTATTTCATTTAGACGTCCCTTTTCTATTAAACTATTAATAAGTCCTAAAGCTTTTTTGATTGTGGCAACATACATTGAATTCTTATACCTTCTTTTCTTTGGGGGATATATGCCTTTATACGAAGCATATTCTTCAATTAGGAAATCAAAGGCTAATGCAAAAGGAGACAAAACGGAAACCTATTGAAAAATAGAAATTAACAAAATGGAAAAAACCATGTAATAGAAAAAGATAATTTACTTTTTCTTCTGCAATTTCGAAGTAAGGCAAAACAAATATAACATTTTTTTTACGACATATTATTTCACGTAACATAAGAATTTCAGCAACAAGTGTTTTACCTGCACTACTAGGTAAGGCACACACCACATTACGGTGATTTTTTATGGCAGGTATGTTCAAAAATTCCTCCTGCCATTCTAAATAAGAATTAAGTAGAAATTATATATTTTATAGCAGAAAGTGTATGTAATTAGAACCTACCATAAAGCCTTTCAATTCCCTTGTAATATTGTATTAGTTCCTTCACTTTAATGGGTAAGCCAAAAAATGATCTGCACTCTTTAAATTTCTGCACTTCTTCCAGGTCCTTGTTAACAAACTGCTGTGAAATTGTAGACTTATCAACACTTGTTAGGAGAGAATTTGTTAAGGAATTATTGAAAAAGTCACTCTCCTCTTCTATTTTCTTATCGTTTGTCTTCAAAGCCTTGCTTACATTCTCTGGCTTCTCAAAGCCTTTTCGTTTACTTTTATTTGTATCTTGTTTTACAGGAAGGAGATCAATGTCACCCATGTCCATAACTTTAGGAATTATATTTTGAGTCTTTGAACCTGTATTTGATTCATATGTTTGTATTTCATTGAGAAATTGTGTATAAGTGCCTAAATAAGTAAAAAAATCACTCTGATTTGGTTCAAGAAGATCTTCATCACTTTGATTTAAATTCATATTCATTATTAGGATAATAATTTTCGTCAACTTGGAACTTATAAATATACAAATGTTTCACTAAAAAAATGTTGTCGGCTACTGACCATTACACCACTATTAAGCGTTACACCCAGTTCCACCTTTTTAATTAATTTAAAATTTAAAACCTTTAAAAAAAATAGATAGTGAAATAAGCGTTAAAATAAGTTAGGAAGGCTTGGTTGCGTCATTCCAAAACCATAGACGCACTAATCTAAATCTGAACACGTACGGCAATTGGGCATTCTGATCATTTTAAATCATATCACCATAGATAGATTGTTAACTTATGCTGTGACAGCCGTCACGGTTAGTTGACACTCTATGTGGTAGATGTCGCAAGTGTTAAGTTTTTTTCATAAATAAAACGTTTAGTAAAATGGGTTGCCTACTTAAAAACTTTAATAAAAAAATTTAAAATAATGCAAATCAAAAAGCAACTAGTGGGAAAGTACCGCAGATAAAGGAAAAAACTGATCAACGTTTCAAGGTCGATGCCGGTTCGCGATTTCGTAACGATCGCCTATCACTAAACAAAAAATAAAAAAGTACACTTATTATGATTAAAAATAGTTTTGAAAAAATATAGTTTTATGTGATCTCATCAATTCCTATTCATTTAATGAAATGAAAGAAGACATTTTTAAGGAGGTACGTAAATTAGTTAAAAAAATTTATGTAGTAGACATTGTCGCTTTTGTCATGTTGAAATATTTTAATAGTGAAAAATATACGGAGGTACATTATTTATTTGAAACAAGCACTAGCTGTTTTATGAACAACGACTTATGAAAGATATACTAATTAACACAATATGTGAATTAAGTAAAATATTGCAAAAAACAGTAATTAAGTGGCCATGTTTATTGTTTATGTATAAACATAAGGGATTCCAATAACGTTGTAGAACCTATTACACTAAAAGAAATCTAATTGTACAAGTCATTTGAGAACTGTCGTATAATGTAAAAGTTTGCTGATCTATTTCATAGTTAAATTAAGGTATAAATGATAATTTGATAAAAACGCATGAGTTTTGCAGTTATTTTAGTATTAAAATTAATGATAAATGTACCATGTGGTTGTTTCCCCAATGTGTACATTTTCAAATTAAGACAGTTCAGACATTTTTTCAAAAGAAAAAACATGTGATTTCTAGTAAAAAATTAATTGTTTAACGAATCAGTAATACCTATATTAAATATATTGCTTAATTTGTGTCCATTTATTTAGTTTGCTATTGATTTTTAATTTTCTAATTTTCATTGACCACATTGACACCTGTTTTACACAGAAAAAGGAAATTATGCAAAAGGTCATTTTCTGCTATTTTCAATAATTGATAAATAATAAGTAAATTTATTTCAATAACGATTACTTGACTAATGAAATGATGAAATTGTGATCGAATGAGGAAAATATTGTTCTATGGTGTTTGAAACTGTATCTTACGTACCTATTTATAAATTATAAATTATAATATAATAAATAATAACAGTAGGGAAACTTTTACTTTAGCACGTAAACAATTTGAACATATAGTTAGATATAGACGCAAGGTTTAGGCATAACGGTCGCTAAACGTTCGTATGATAATTTTGTGGAATACGCATTTCATTAGGAAAAAACTAATGTAAGTACCCAGAAAAAGAATCCGAAAATTAACAATTGTAAAGTACAGAACGTAATAGGTATAATACCTAATATGATTTCGAAAAGAGACATGGATACCCAATCCTTGCAATAACGACTGGATAGATAGTAAAAAGGAAACGTATATTTTTTATAGAATATACAAGTTGTAATAAATGTGAAAATTTTGACATCTTCAGTAACTTTTCCTGAGCTATGGATTTCCTTATACCTAAACTTGTGAAAGTATTTATGTTTAATATCAGTATCAATTACAATGTAGGTATCATTGTGCAAAAAAATGCCCGATTACTAGATATGCATTTATGATAAAGACTGCAATTTTCAAAGAATCATATAACGGGGACTGTTCTCCTGTTACAAATCTATTAATACTCCCCTTAGAAATAAAAGGTGAAAAGGATTGGTAAGGGTGGTTTCAGTGTCCGAGGGGGTATTGTTCTAGTAGGTAATACGTTTTGTTATTGGGGCAATATCCTGCTTAGGTAGTGATTATTATCAGGACAGGGTAAAGCAGTGCATTCAAAATTAATTGGTTGCACTATTCTTTGAAAAATACGCCTAGACGTTTTTAAATAAATTTAATGAAAGATTCTGAACAACTAGGTACAAACTTAAAATATTTACATGTATAATAATTGTTAATTGTTAGCAACGTCTGGTTTGTTTGCTAAAATCGAACTCTAATTCTCTTTACAAAATTTTGGATGACATGTGTCTTTACTAGTGCAATTAGATACGCTTTCACAAAATGGGGCTGCAAGCAATAAAGATAAATTTATGTTGTTTTCTTTTGACTAATTCCTCATATTGACTTGACAAATTTATCATCGTGTCATCCATAAGTGTAATTTAAGATTTGGGCACAAAGAGACCCTTCTCCAAAAACAAAACAATGAATTTGGCACTGTGACAAAACTATTATGTACTTAAAGTTGACATAGACTTATTTGTTTAACCTCGGTGAATTGCTTTTTCAAAAGGTTTTAAAATTTATTTATTTATATTTGGTATTTTATTAAAAAAGAACACTTGTTTATTAGTTAATTTTTTTTTAAAAAAAAATTAAATGCAATTCCTAATTAAAAGATTCCCAACCGAGGGAGAGTTATTACCGATTGCTTGGGAGCGTAGTTTAACTAACATGTATACCTAACTATTTTAATTAAGAAAGAAACATCTTATCTTTGTCTTTAGTAAGCATAAAATGTATTGCCAGGGCCGGCGAAAGGCTAGTTTAACGCCCGTGCGAAAGGCAAATTTTCCGCCCCCTCCCTCCTCTATTTGATGAAACACATATTTTGAAAATTTTGTAAGTTTTGCAATAACTGTTACGTGGAATCAATTTACAAAGTTAAAATAAAAATACTCAAAAAAAACCTAATACGTTACTATATTCACTTTCATAATCGTGAATCGTGTGTAAATTAAAATACAAAAGAACAGAAGAAAATTATTTATTAAATATTAAAAAAACTAATAATGACACTTAAAGTTATAAACATCTAAAACATTATATGCGGTGGTGACTGGCGGCGCCTTTCTTTCCCCAATAAAATAACAGCGCTTGGGCTTGCTTATCTTCTGACCAACCGGCCGGCGAGGCGACGAGGCCTTTCTTTGTCAATAAAATAATACCGCCCATCTGTTCACAAATACACAAATAAACTGATTGATATATTATGCACTTAATATTAAATAATTTTACACATTTTCTTTGGCTCTAGTTTATTATTTATATTAGACACTTTTAGTTCTTGCCAGTTTTTTTATTAACTATCTCTTGATTTGGCGCCCCTAGATGTTGGCGCCCGTGCGGGCGCACGGTTCGCACGGGCCTTCCGCCGGCCCTGCGTATTGCATGGAAAGCGTATTGCTGAGCAGGCACTGTTTTTAATAGTGTCTTTATACACGTATGAATAACTATTTAAAGAAACTAAATTTTGTGTGACGAATTGATGAAAGAGACTCGAACACGTTTCGAAATTAAATTTTATATGATATCTTGTAAACGTAGGAAAATGAAACTACTTTTATTAATAATAAAGAAATTTAACCCACGGTAATTATACTTACGTGTTTTAAAAAGGTTTTTTTTACTAGAAAAATAAGGCCAATATAAAAATGGAATGTTTTTTTTTGCTATGTTATTTTTTAATGGAAGGATTGACAATAATAACATAATTTCTTGCAAACGGGAAAATTTTAACTTTTTTTGAAAACTGAATAAAATTTTTAGCTTTGTTATAACAAATAGTCTCATTTTATAACTGCAGTGTGATATTTGTCCGACAGTAGTAATTTTTTGCTGTTTGACCAACGAAAATTAACGTATGTATATGTATATGTCCCGTCTTGTTTCGACGGACTACGCGCCTAATTAAAATTGCGTAGTGGGATGATTAGAATAAGTGTTACTAAATAATAACAACTTTTCCTTGGTTTTTGGATTTAAGAAGATAGGTATGTGGGGTTTTAACATACAAAATGTACAATCGGTTGGTAACTTGCAATGTGCAATGTTTTGGTTTACTTACAGTAAGTGCGTTTGTTAATAATAATAAGTACAATCTTTTTGTAACTGGGTTTCTGATATATATGAAACTTATGTTTAATTATTTACAAGATAAGGGGGGGGGTTTTTTGCGATGATTGGTTATTACTGAAGGAAGGAGGAAATTGGTGGGCGTTAAGGATATCTACATAGGTATTTGGAGAGGGTCGGTTATTTAACTATATACATACAGTAAGAAATACAAGGAAATATGTACAATAGCAGATTTATGGTATTACAAAAATGATCCTCGGACCCCGAGGGACAAGTGGACAAGTGCTGTGAAGCAATAACCGTAACCATTAAGACTAAACATAACATACAAAATGTTTAAAAAAAGAAAGCCGTCCATCAATCCTTAATGGCAAGACACTTTAAACTGCCAAAGACGATTTTGTCTATTGTCTATTTTGTGCACCGGAAACTATAATGAACCGGAACAGTATATGTATTTCAATTAAGATGAAGACATATCTATAAAGGCAAAGCACATACGGCTGATAATAATTGGAAATTAACAGATATTCATCAATCTATTTGAAATATAGATGATTTAAATCGAACATGTTATGATTATAATATTATAAAAATGTTGTTTAGTTAAATAATACCTGGTAATGAAATAAAAGGCAGGGTGTCTAACACCATCATGAGCATGTTAACCGTAATATAACAATTACTGTCTCTTTTAAATTCAGTACCTATTAGAGATTCGAAAAAAAATGCAATAAACAATGAGGTGAAGGAGTGTTTCCTTTGAAATCTTATTACACTTATCGTTTGTTTATAGAATAGGAAGTAGTGTTTACTGATTGTTATTGTACTTGCACAACGTTTGCGAATCTGTACCTATTCGATTAAAATAAACTGACATACACATGACCTTTTAAAATATAACTACATACATATAATACGACACGCACCGTGGAGATATGATTCATTAAACTATTATGTTGTAAAAAATTGCAATACAGGTTCCCTATTTGAAATCAAAAACTTTTGTAATAAAATAATGACAAATACTGAATGCTATTATCTCACTAAAGAAAACAAAAATTATCTAATTTTCTAATTCATAATTAGGTATAATATACTGGAATTAATTGCGAAATTCGTCACATTATTTTCATTCTCACTACCATCACTTCACATTTTTAGTAGATTGTCTGAAAGGTGTACATATTTTGTTACTTTTGAAATTGGGAAACAGCCCAATTGATGCAGTTAGGGTTTGTCTTACTTTCAGCAGCATGTTTTTAATTCGAAAAGAAAGTTGTCGTCATGTAAATAACGTTGTTGCATTACGAAGTCATGTAGGATTATTAACCCCGATAGTCCGAAATAATTATGCTGATATGCCCACTAAAACTCGAATAAACAATACGTACAGATATTTAACTGCAAATATCTATTTGGTGTGGTTGTTGAAACACTACAATTAATTTTAAATTTAGACTGTATATTGAAAAGCCCTTTGTTTTGGGCGAAAAGTAGGTACGTAACTGTGATTACAAATAAAGAAAAATATAAGAAATGCGGATTTATTACTTGTAAGTACCATGTCAAAATTTCCATTATGTTACGTAGGTCGAAGTTCGTACTATTTTTTGATTACTAATACAACTGTGCAATGTCACTTAAAAGGACAAAAGGAAAATATCCGGAAACCGGACTATACCAATTACCTGAATCGCTGAAAGCATTTCCACAAGGGATGTTTTTAATAAGGAATACAACGAACTCTTATTTCTCGGAAGCCTGCCGCCCAAATCTTATTTCTTTGTCTAACCATGATATTCTGAGAAATGAATAAAAAACGAATGAGGTACGTCTATATCAATGTAGTGAGTAAAAAATGCCTACCTTCTTAAAATTACCAATAATGCATTACTAATTCTGTGCAATACCTATCAGTGACTGCTATATTTTTATAGGGAAAAGTCAATATGGTTACGGTTGTTTTACAGTGACCTACCAACCTTGACATCGTATATTAATCAGACAAAAGAATTACTAATTTTACTGAATAAAAAAACAATAGGAATAACACGAAATTTGTAGTGCGTGAAAAAACACCCACATGTCTATTTCTTATTAAATTCAAAAATATTCTTGCATATTTGGTTTATTATCCAAAAAAGAAAAATTTTCGGTCCCTACATAATTTCTTAAATAGAATAAGGACATAAAAAGGGTACGAGGGTAAGATTACTTTCACTTGTGGAAGACGTTGATTGGTCCTCCATCCCCTAATTATTGCTGCACCGCCCTTTTTGGTTGAAGGATGCTTCAGTTAAGGTTTCTTATTGGCTTTCTATTTTACCGAAAGTTGCAATTTCGATATAAAAGCTTGTTTCAGCATATTGTCATTATATGTTTGTCCAAGGTGTGAACATAAGTGAGATATAACGTGCATTTATTTCTGTAATTTTGTATCAACGTCTAATTGTTAAGTTTTCTACCGTTTTCTTTGGTTTGTGGTAAGTTTATTGCTGCATTACTACATTAGGTACAATATTAATTTCTAATTAACTAGTTCTCTATTGCATCGCATGTTTGCAAAACTTAGATGTTTTTAATTTGATGATGTATCTATCTGGAAATGGTTAAGAGTGTGTGGATACTTTTGTCATATAATCTATTTCTGTTATGGAAATAATTGTTTTTGGAATAACTGTAAATGAGCTATATTCAGAAATGATGTTTTTTGCTAAATCTGTGGTTTTAATATTTTCTACATCCTACGTGAATGAATCATGTTCGTTTTGTATTAATGTGAAATTTTTCAAACCACCTAACAATGATGTTGCGGAATATTTCGGGGAATAAAAGCAATGTCTGGATGGTTTGCAAAAAATTTTATGGTGTTCTAATCAAATCTCATTATTTGTAGGTGCGCCTCTAACTAGTAGTACATTGCAATAATTCATTCTTATTGATACATAAACACATCTACTGCATATTACTGTGGTACCATAATTTGCTATTGACAGTGGATAACTGTTAAATTGTTATATGTTTTGTTGCAGAGTCTTTATTGTTGTAAAATGGTATTCTACTGTTGTGTGAAGGGTTGCTCCAATAATCAGATGTCAGTTCCACATCATACATTTCCCAAAGACACAGTGGTAAGAAACTGTAACGTAATGTTGCAAATTTAAAATAATTGTTCACTCACATGCTCTTTATAGTGCTGGTACAGCCTATAATGTCTGTGTAGTTGTTTAAACACATATTTTGCTCTTAGGACATGTTAATTAATCGTTTCAACACAATTTTGTACATTGTACGGTACTTTATTATGACAATTGGTTTAGCTTTATCAACGATGGATTGAAGTTGTTGGTCGTCCTGACTTGATTGATAAACCTATGGATGCTGTGAGGAAATCATACCGAGTGTGTGAAATGCATTTTGGTCCTGAGAGTCGGTATATAGGGCTTTGGAACAAATCTGTCATCAGACGGGATGCGGTACCGACTCTATTTTTGCCGGACACCATTCAACGGCAAGGTACATATTAATAGATAGTTTAACTTGTACTTGTGTTCATTATAATGCATAAACATTGTTTATTAGCGTAACATACGTAGACTGTATTGCATTGAAATTTATGTTACAGATGTTCCACATCAGGGCGAAGGAAACATTTCCGGTGTTTCTCAATCCATAGACATGGAAGTTACTGCCCTTGTGGACATTGCATCTACAACCTCAGGTACGTTTTTGTTTTTGAAACACTTTTTTTTAATTTATTCGTAATTTTCTTCTATTTACAGGTGTCACAGACATGGAAAACTCTCCGCGTTTTCCTCAAATCGCACATTCTACGTCTGCAGACGGAGTTTGTTCCGGTAAGAACTGCTTCCAACTAATTTACTAATACCTTATTGTATTAACCGCGGTTTCCCTTTATGCACAGATTCAACACGCGTAGAAGTCCCACATCCTCACTCCGACGTAGTTCCGTGTACTTCCTCTGGTATAACTTCCGGTACGTTATTGTTCTTTATATCGCCACTGGTTATATGGTATGATTCCACCTCTGTTTGTAACCGTTATTTAAATTTACAGATACTCGTCCTCCTGAGAGACGTGGAATTTTTGCAGGTCGATCGCATGTTCGATTTATCGCTAAACGATCAGGTGTGTATTACATTCGAAATAACAAACAACATCACTGACGTTTTTTTTTTGTAGACTTTAGAACCTATGGTAGACAACTCCGAAGACTTGGTGCGAATGTTGAGAGACGTATAAAAGACTTGCCAGGCCGAGTTAATAAAATCGAAACAATTCTCAGGTCTTCTGACTTTTTAAAAGGTTTGGTAAACAAGCCTACTTTCGATTTTATCGTCTCTCAACTGAAGGGGCAACGTGTTCATCCCCAGGGCAGGCGTTACACCATGGACGAGAAGGTGCTCTTTTTGTCACTTTTAAAACAGAGCCCGAAAGGGTACAAATTAATGAGACGCATTTTTGCGGCTCCATCTCGTGGACGCTCAATAATTTATTGCGACGAATTCCATTCTGCACCGGAATTAATTCCAGCATCATGGATTCCATGAGAGAGAAAGTTACGTCCATGGGTAAATTGCACAGGTACTGTAGCACAGTCTTCGATGAAATGGCTCTTGATCCTATGCTGCAATATCATCAATCTTCGGACCTCATTGAAGGCTTCCAGGACAACGGTCAGGGGGACAGAAGGAAGTTGATAGCCGACAAAGCTATGGTATTTATGGCGCGGGGAGTTTGCGCCAACTGGAAACAACCGTTGGCATACTACTTTAATGAAGGTGGTATGAAAACGGATGTTTTAGTCCGTAGTATACGCGAGGTGGTAGTTGCTTGCCAGTGTGCCGATTTGATCGTGAAATGAATTATTTGCGATCAAGGCACGTCTAACGTTGCCGCAATTAACCGTCTCTACTCAGAGACCAACGAATACTTCGCCAGAAAAGGTGAGGAAAATACTCTGTTCGGCGTTTTAATAGGAGGACAGGAAATAGTCCCTCTTTATGATCCACCTCACCTCCTTAAAGGAATGCGCAACAACTTTTATCTGAAGGATGTGCGTTTCCAATGGCACCATAGTAACACCGAAGTCGCAACATGGGGTCATATAAAGGCCCTGTATGATATCGATGGACGAAAAGGCGAGGACTTTAAATTATGCTGCAAATTGACGGAGGAGCACATCTACAACACCCGCAAGATGAAGGTGTCCATAGCCGCGCAGGTCCTCAGCAGGAACGTGGCAGCTGCGATGACTGCGTTAACAGAAATTCCAAACGGCCTACCAAAGGAGGCTGTTAGCACCGCGGAATTTCTGTTATTTATGGACAAATTGTTCGACAGCGTCAATGGAGCCTCCATAAGGGGAAAACGTGGGAAGCCTCTGCGATGTGCCGTAACATCCACCTCGGAGCACTGTAGCTTTTGGATGGAAGCAGTGAAGGTCCTGAGATCTGTGTCCTTCAAGAAGCCACAAGATAAAGTTATCCCACCTACTGTTAACAATTGGGTTCGAACCTTGGAGGGGTTTCGTTACTTATGGATCACGCTGCAAAAGGAAGGAGTTGCTTTCCTATGTCCCAGGAATTTGAATCAAGACTGCCTAGAAAATTTCTTTGGGTCTATCCGCAGTCACGGTGCCAGGAATGTCAGCCCAAATGCAGCAGCATTTGTGAACTCCTTCAAGGCCCTAATTGTTAACAATTATTTCGCACACAGATCGAAGTCCTCCAATTGCGAAAATGATAATTTAAGGGCACTCGATAATTTAAAAGGTATTTTGAAGCATATTCCTAGATTATTTTATATATCAATGTAAATTTCTTTTTTTGACATGCAGTACACCGCTAATAATTGTTTTTATTTTAACAGGCTTTTTGTGTACGAAAGTCACTGCAGCTTCCTCATTCGTCTCATTTCCTCTAGTAACGATTCCCACGTACTCTTCGCAGAGGGTATCGTTGTTGCGAAGAGGAATATTGACTTATGTGGCTGGGTTTGTTGCAAAAAAAGTTTTGGCAGCCGTCAATTTTTGCAAAAGCTGTCGAGACGATCTTCGTCGCATTGGTTCTGTGGTTGACGATGAAGTGGGACTCAGTACCTGTGGGAACGTGGGAGACGCCACCACCATTGCGGAGGAATTTGTGATAAAACACAAACAATACTCCGTGAATGCTCTCTTGACTCCGTCAACATCCTACAATGCCTTTTTCCACGAAGCCATCTTCGTACTTCGAAACGTGTTACCACGCTTTTGTGCGGATTTGCACATAAGGAAGTTTCTGGAGGCAGTACTCTCACAGAATATGGAACAGCAGGACCTGTTCCATTGTACGAAGCACTGCCTTAAGGCTTTGCTTGTTCAATACATCAGCAAGTACTACCTTTATGTGTGGATCCGCAACATAAATAAAACACTAAAAGGCAAAGTACGAGGTGAACAGTCCCCTGATCCGATGATGCAATACGCGGCGAGAAAGTACAAAAAGAAACTGAAGTAAAATTCACTTAACTTCCAGTAAGTAATAAGCTTATTGCGCATAACATTATTTTTTTATGCGTTATAAAATATACTATTTATAATATTAATTCTTTTCGCAGTCGTTTCAATTTCTCGCCAACGGAAAATACGGAGCCAGTGCCTCCCATAATTCCGTTCCTTTATATACGGCCAACTTCATGTAAGTATTCCCTATTACAGTTCCTTCTATTGCAGTTTTTCTTCTTTCCGTTTTTTAACAATATTATATTTACAGATTCCGTTGCCTACATGCATTTCTGCAGGTCGGAGGTGCAAGTTTGTATTTGCGACATTATCTAGTAAGTGTCATTTATCAAATTGCAATATGTTCTTTTTTTCATTTAACTATATTTTTAGATGTTTCCAACATAAGCGGTGCCATAAGGCCTACAGGGAGAGGGGTTTTAGTTGGTAGGTCCTCTTCGGAGGGGAAACCAACACTACCCAGTCGTGCGGGCGACTGGGTGTCTTTGGAAGATTTCCCCTCTTCCACGAAAACAAAAAAACAAAAAAAAAAATATTACTTTGATTTCATAAGTTATAACAACAAATTTCAACGGCGTAGATGCAAAACGATATGACCTTCTGACGCTGTTATTACAGCAATTAAGTTTTATCTTTACTAAAATTATTTAGGTTCTCTTGCAATTTTTGTTATGTAAAATAAGTAATATTCTTTCGCTTGATAATTTACTGTGCTCTTAATACTGTATTTTCTACAAACATTCAATAAAAATTTTTAATTTTTTTAAATTTCTGTTGATATTTCCATATTATTGTAGTGGAAAATTGACAAGTTAAAGTGTTTTTTCCTTTTTTATAAAAGACAGCTATATTGTCTTTTATAAAAAAGTAAAAACCATTATAACTTGTCAATTTTCCATTTACCCTGTTATACAATTCAAATAATAAATAAGAAACCTATTTAAATTCCCGCGCTTCGACTTAGTTGACACTCGACCTGATAGATGGCATCACTTTTGAGTTGACAATCTATTTCTACCTTTATATTACTTATCTATGCATAATCACACAAACATAATTAATAACAGAAAGCCGAATGCAATGCGATATGGAATGAATTAAGCTTTGAGAAGTTGGCGAACAAATAGTAAATAATATAAAAAGGCCATGAAAATTTAACGTAAGAATGTTGTTATACATACTTCTTCATATTTATTAATTTCTTTTGCATCTGTTTTTAAATTTGTTGTTAACTTTGATGAAATGACTTAAGCTTTGGATAATTTGGTATTTCTGTTCAACAAGTACTTTTCACTCCCATATAACTATTATAGAATCAGTTTGTTGTTTATTCGGTATTGTAATTATTTATGTTTAATTTAATAAAATAATATTTATTGTTTATATTGTTTATTGTTTATATCAACGGGAGACAGCTCCCTTTACAAAGCAAAAAAAAACATTTCTTATATATATAGTGACTAAAGGAATATAATACACTATAAGTATTATTAAATTAATAAATGTGTTGCACATAAAACAAAATACAAAAAATAAATATCAAAAGCAAAGAATAGAAAACAGAAATTTTAACTTATAAAAGAATGAGAAACACCAAATTAAAAAATCATCAATCATAAAGGAATGTCAGTCGATCATTTAATCGATAATAATGCACTTTTGGCTTCAAATTTAAATTCGCCGAATGAATCTGCAAACCAGTCTACTCTATCGGAAACGAGTTGGCCAGAGACATAATTCTATGAATAACTGAGCGAGGTAATAGCGCACTGTCTACGTAAAAATCTTGATTCCTCCCCCTCAACATTCTGCCCGGGAAATAGAAGTTAACTGATGCTAGCAAGTCTGGACAATCAACAAAATTGCGTAGTAATTATATAGAAACAGTACATCATTGTAGTCTCTGAGAGAAGACAGTGTCGGCAGTAGGCATGGGTAACACACAAAATTTTAGTGTGTCGATACAGTAACACTGATACCGCGTGCTGTATCAACACACTGTTTCAACACAATTGTTTCATATGACACAGTAAAAGATTCACATACGCAATCGCAGTTTTGAAACGATTGCTGAAACGTGCTGAAACAGCAAGCGACACGTTTGCATGTGATACGTATACCATAGAGTGGCGATAGCGTTAGGCTTATGTTAAGTTCTGCATAAACAGAGACAGTTCTCACATAAAATATAAAAATATTGTTTGAATTAGAAAATTATTTATTAGAACGATAAGTAATACATTAAATTTGTGTTAAAAAAATTAAAAATGTGAAACTTTTTAACTTGAAATAAAAAATAAAGTATAAATACAAGACGGATTATTTATTTACTTATACCTACATAAATAAAATATTGTTTTGCATTATTGTTTCTTGTCAGTTTCACATATGGTTTCATTTTTTTAACCCACACTTCTATTATCTATGGGACTGGCTTAAAGTTGATTCGTTTGTAACTTGTAAGCAAGCTTGCGACTGTCTGATACGAAACGACAAACCGCGAAAAACGACATCAACCGATACAACACGACACAATGATACACTCACTCTATGGCATCTGAAACCGTCTAACACTGACGACACGATGACACCCAACGATACCCACTGATTCCCATACAAGCGAACCTCAGCTCGCTCGTGTGTCGCAACTGTGTTAAGTGTCATTGGTTTCATATGAGCTGTTTCAACACACCTGACACACTGAAAAGTGTCAACACTTTTGTGTGATACGACACTGTGTTACCCATACCTAGTCGGCAGTAGTGATGGGCACTATCGAATAAAAACTATCGAACTATTCGATAGTTTTTACTATCGATAGTAACTATCGAATAGTTTTTCTTAATGAATGAAAATCACTATCGATAGTAGTAACTTCTATACATCGAATGTAGTTACTGAATTACTAGTAACTAGTAGTTACTTTTTTTATTCGAATACTTTCCAACTATCGAACTGAACGTTGGAGTCGTGGTTGGAATGGGTAAATGATACGTTTGCGCATTGGCTACTACTTCGCTACTTCCTCGTAGCAGAGCCGAATAATATAAACAATTCTATAATTATTAGACGTTATCAATACATACATACATACTTTAAAAACATAATTTTCTATGGCGCCAATTTATACTAGTTAAATATGAGGAAAAATAAAATGCAAATGAATAATTAATAATTTTTAAATTAGTGTAGTTAGGATTGGAGTCATAAATACTTACTATATGCTTGTAATGCGTACTTATAATTACCCAAAAAAAAATTAAATAAGTGTTCAATAACAACACAAAAAGATCGCTTACCTAAGTAAATAAAAATTTTATGAAAGTAATAAGACTTAGAAACCATGTTTTAAGTCGAGGTTATTTATTATTTTCAGCATAACCTGTTTTTTTATCTATACTATACGAATCGTATATTGGTCGGTAAGTATATCTATATAATTTTTAGTTTTAGGAAATTTATCAGCACTTTTATTTGTGCCCTTATTTGTCAGCCCATTGAAATTTTCTTAGAATAGGTTCCAGTTGGATTAGGGGGCTGGGATTAAAGGGTAGGGGTGAAGACATCCTGAAAACTATTTTGCAAAGGCAAATAGACAAAGCTCTGGTTTCCAACTAATCTCAATAACCTGTTAGAGGCCGATAAATTCCTGCAGGGGGCCCCCCCCTGAAGATTAAAAGGTTGGTCCATGAAGCTATTTCGCTGATATCCTCTTGCCTCACAACACAGCACGAGAAGTCCCCGATTGTACCCTGAAACCAGCTTCCAGTCCCTACATTGGAGCAGGGAACCTTTCTTTTTGGTGGGCTACATGTGTTATTGTAAGTTTTGTTGTTTTTGTTGTGTGTAATTTTTTGTTAATATACTCTTCAAGTTTTATTTGTTTTTTTAAGAGAGCTTCGAGCTCTCTAAAGCTACAGGATTCTGCAGGAACCACCGATGCACTACCCGGTGCCCAATAAAGTTGTCATTTCTTTTATTCTTTTCTTTGTTTGACAAAGTGGCGCCCGAGCACGTTTTCTTTTTAATATTTCATGATAATTAAATTTTTTTAAACAAACTATTAATAATTTCAAAACCCAAGTAATAGTTTTGTTAAATTGGCGCGGCACGAGCAGGGACCTGAAGAATCCTGTTTGCAATCTTTTTTTGTATTTATTGTAACTGGTAAACAAAATTTGTTTGTGTTTAATTTTATATTTTATGCATTATTTTTGCATTTCCTGCATTTAACTTTGTGTAATTTATCTTTGATTACTTTTGTAACAGTTTGAAAACATTTGTCTGTTTACTTATCTTATATCTTTTAAATTTGTTTGTACAGTTTCAAACTTGTGTAAAATTTTAGGTATTTGTTTTACAACATGGATATGTCTTCTATCAATACTGTGGAAATTGATTTATCCTTCCTCACCTATGACGACATATTAGACGAACTCACACTGAGAGCTATCACCATAACAGATTCTGAAATGGAAAATAGACTCGCCTTACTTCTTGGCTTTTGACAGGCCTGGATTCAGAATCTGTACTGGACTTGGACAGGTTGGATGTAAATCGTGAGTGTGGCAAACTTTTGCAGTATGTAAGTGAATTTACAGATACTATAAGAAATCTAACATTGTTTGAGTTAACTTCTGATGAACTGAAATTACTTGAAAACAAGTTTAACTATCTAGAAAAGAGGGCCAAGAGGTTTTTTTCATGTAAATTGAAGCCAAGTAAAATTGGCGAATTATTTTGTAATTTGAGTATTTTACATGCCGAGTTGCATTTCAAAAAGGCTAGTTTAAACAAAGATAGTAATTTAAATGTTTCACCATCTAGTTCATTTTCGAGTACAATTAATAAGAATCAATTAACTGATATGTCGTCGCCCGTACCTCCTGTTAATCCCGTTTCACTGGTTAATAATGTTGTGTCTACTCCACGTGTAACTTCTGCTTCAGGTTCACAAAATTATATTCCAGCATTAGGGAATAATGTTAACTTAGGCAACTCTAGGTTTCCAGATTTTCCTGGTCTATCTACGGTCGTTCCATCTAATATGGATAACCATTCTCGTTCAGTTAAATTTGCAGAACCCGAGGTGACTGCAGTTCACGATCTCATAGATCTCTCTTCTCCTGGAGCACCTCCTGTTCGTACTGCTTTTAATACTCTTTCACTCGCACAGACATCTTCCTCTTTTGCTGCTAACAAGGTTATTTCTAAATGGGGTTTGACATACGATGGGACTTGTAGTTTAATTTCATTTTTGATGAGGGTTCAGGAATTAGCTGATGCGCATGGCGTAACTGAAGAACAATTGTTTAATTCGGCAGTTCTATTGTTTTCTGGATCTGCGTTAACTTGGTATCGTTCTAATAGGTGCTACTTTCTGTCATGGCAAGATTTAGTTAAATCACTTAGGGAAGCTTTTCTCTCATCTGATTACTCTTTAGATTTATTAGATGATATTAAAAAGAGAACTCAAGGCCCATTAGAACCTTCTCACCTTTTTATTTCCAAAATGGAAATATTATTTCAACATTTAGATCAAAAACTTCCTGAGACTCTTAGGGTTCAATTAATCATACGTAATTTGAGACCATTCTTACAACGACAACTTACTTTTAATAAACCTGCTAGTATTCTTGAACTGTCCCGTTTGTGTAAAATTATAGAGGAAACTAATTCTAGATTAAATCTTTTTACCAATCCTGCATCTGAAGGATATCAAGTTATGGATACCGAGTTCCTTCCCGACTCAAAAGGAAGAGTCCCTCGAAAAAACCTTTCTAGAGTGAATGTAATCACTACCACCTCGCCAGTACCAAGTACCTCCTCTGCTCCCCCTGATCCTCCTGTTTTGCCTGCTACTTCGCCAAAAAAATTGTTACAATTGTTCCCAAGAAGGACATCATTTTAGAGAATGTTCTGCTCCCCGTAAACGTTTTTGCTTTCGTTGTGGAAAATTAAATGTAACTGTTAATACTTGCCCCGTCTGTCAAAAAAAACTAAATTTTAGGTCTCGTGATAACTATCGTCGGGATTTTTCTAAATTTAAAATCGATAGTAATTCTTGGGCTGCTTGGCTTGTTAAAGTAAGAAATTTTTGTACAGCTCCTATTAAATTTATTACTCCTGTTTTATTACGAAAACAGTTTGATTGTCGTCCTTATATTAAGATTAAGGTAAATAACATTGAAATTATTGCTCTATTGGATACTGGAGCAAATGTTAGTATTTTTGGCAAGACTGCTCTTCCTTTCCTTTCCTCCCTTAACCTAACCCATATCAAACCCACATTTAAGGAGGTTGTTGTTACGAACGGTTCTCCAGCTCTGGTATCATCTGAAGTCATTGTAGATGTTTCGTTACAGGATAAAACAATTCCTTTTAAATTTTTAATTATTCCATCTTTATCCCATGAATTAATTTTAGGTATGGATTTCATTTGCAAATTTAATTTAAACTTAACTTTTAGAGAACACTCACTTTGTAGTTTTTCGGTGCCATCTGTGGCAAACGTTAATGTAATTATTAATAAAGACAATCTCTCCCTGAGCGATAGAGAACAATTGGAGCTAGTCATTTCGTTATTTAAAGATTTAGGTTCTTCTCCTTTAGGTTGTACTAATAAAGTAGTGCATCATATAGATACTGGTGATTCTTCCCCTTTTAGAGAAAGACTTTTCAGAGTCAGCCCTCCGGTAAGGGATATTTTGAGGAAAGAAACAGATAAACTTTTAGAATTAGGTGTTATTAGGCCCTCTTCGAGCCCATGGTGCTCGAATGTTTTATTAGTAAAAAAGGCTTCTGGAGATTTTCGTATGTGCTTTGATGCACGCAAATTGAATTCGGTCACAAAAAGGGATAGTTATCCTCTTCCTCATATCTCGTCTATTCTTGATCAGTTACGAGATTGTAAATTTATGAGTAGTCTTGACTTGAAGTCAGCCTTTTTTCAAATACCTTTGGATGAGGAATCCGCAGAAAAAACAGCCTTTGGAATTCCAGGAGTAGGTTTATTTGAGTTCGTACGTCTTCCAAAGGGTCTCAGTAACAGTCCACAAGTTATGCAGCGATTGATGGACTCTATTTTTGGCCCTTCTTTTCCTAACTTGTTCGTGTATCTTGACGATTTAATAATTTGTAATTCTTCCCTTCAGGAACATATAAGGACCCTTAAAGAGGTGCATCATAGACTCAAGGAGGCTGGATTAACAGTGAATTTTGATAAATGCGGTTTTTGTAGACCATCCTTAAAATTCTTAGGTTATATTGTTGATGAACAGGGCTTACGAACAGATCCAGATAAAGTTTCGGTTCTGCTAAATTTTCCTTCTCCTAAAACATATACCCAGGTCAAGAGATTTATTGGTCTTACTTCGTATTATCGCCGTTTCCTCCCTAATTTTTCAAATTTAATAGCTCCCATTATGGATACTATAAAGAGTAAGAAAAAACGCCAAACTATTGAATGGTCCCAAGAAGCCGAAACCGTTTTTCAACAGGTGAAACAGTCTTTAGTATCAGCTCCAGTACTCGCGAGTCCTGACTTTTCGCGTCCCTTCTGTGTACAGAGTGATGCTTCAGATAGGGGTGTAGGGGCAGTTCTATTCCAACAATTTGATGAAGGTGACAAACCTGTTGCGTATTTTAGTAAAATGTTTAATTCCACTCAACGTAATTACACTGTCACTCTCAAGGAACTCCTCGCTGCAGTCTGGGCAGTCGAACATTTTAGACCCTACCTAGAACACACCAATTTCACTCTTATCACAGACCATTCATCACTTCAATGGTTGTATAATATCAAAGAACCTACTGGGATGATAGCCCGTCTAGCGTTACGTTTATCTCAGTTTCACTTTAAAATTATTCATAGGCCTGGGAAGGAAAATGTAGTCCCTGATCTTCTGTCTAGGAATCCAGAATTTAACCTAATTGAGGTTCCCATTTTTGATAATGATTATCTTAACTTACGTGATAGAATTGTAGAGAACCCTGAAAATTTTCCAACATTTAAAATTCTGGATAATCGTGTTTTTAAACTTTCGAAAGAGTCTATCCCCTTAAACAGCAATATTTCACCTTGGAAGGAATACGTACCTCGGGGTAATAGAAGCACTTTGTTGCAGCAATTTCACGAAGAACCTACTGCAGGACATTTAGGGATTTTTAAAACTTATAGGAGACTTTCCGAACTTTATTATTGGCCTAAGATGCGCCTGGATGTCATTACCTTTATTAACAAATGTAGAGTATGCGCTGAACAGAAAGTTTCACAAAATCTACCTTTAGGGCTCATGGGTGCCCAACGTCATGTTTCATATCCCTGGCAATGTATTACTTTAGATACTGTAGGTCCCTCTTCCTCGTTCTCCTTCGGGTAATGTACACCTTCTGGTAGTTACCGATTATTTCTCCAAAATGGTGTTTATTCATCCCCTACGTAAATTAACAGCCAAACATATTACAAACTTTTTAGAGAATCACATTTTCTTAGTATTTGGAGTACCACAAGTAGTTATAGCTGACAATGGTACTGTATTCACTAGCAGGGAATTCAGAAACTTACTGGATAATTATAAAGTTCCTAAGTTTTGGTTAACACCCCGGTATTCACCTCAATGTAACCCAACTGAACGATGGAATAGAGTTATTGGCACATGTATTCGTTCATATATCAAGTCTAATGTTCATAAAAATTGGGATATCGAGATTTATAAAATAGCGTACGCACTTAGGTCAGCAGTTCATGAGGTGACAAAAAATAGCCCTAATTTCTTAAATTTTGGTCGTCATGTTCCTATTTCTGGCACCTATTATGGTGAAAACTTTCCATTACTAGATAATGATATTCCTTCAGAAATTTTAGATAATTATTTAAGTGAGATTTCTAATTTGCAAGTTATTTTTTCTAAAGTGAAAGCCCACTTACGTCAAGCGCATCTTAAGTATCAGCAATGTTACAATTTACGCAGAAAGTCTCTAGAATTCGCTGAAGGTGAATTAGTTTGGAAAAGAAATTATGTTTTGTCAGATTCCTCAAATGCCTTCGCTTCAAAATAAGCTCCTAAATTTGTTCTCTGTCGCATCGCTCATAAACATTCTGCAGTGACTTATTCACTCACTTTAGAGGAAGATGGTTCGGATTTGGGTAGATGGCATATTAAAGATTTAAAACCTTTTAATAAGCTCCCTTCTGAAGATTCAATTAACGCCCAGGACCAACCCCAGTAGGGCTACTGTTTAATTTATTGTTGTACTATCTCTTTCTTCTTCGATTCTCACACCTTGAGTGAGGGGTGCTATCAGCTCTCACTACATGTATGATGTTGGTCAGGAGTCCCTCTGTTCCCTTTTTAGACTCTTGTTTGCTTCATGCATGTGAGTAAATTCCAACCCTTTGTCTCCAACATGATTCCACTCATTTTTACCTTTTCTCGTGCTTTCCTTTGGTAGTGCATCTGTGAGTGCATGGGACAACCCCATCGCTAGTTTTTTTAGGGGCATGAATCGGCCAAAGGTTTTGGGTTCGTAGCGTATGCGTGCCTTAGGGGTAATCGGGCTCACAACCAGAGTGAATGAGGTTCTGTCTCCCCTTCGAAGAGAGTTTCCCTTGTGTATGCGTATCTTACTTCCTTTCGTATTCATTATCATATTTTTCGATTCATGATTTGCCTATAACAATTCCTGGCTTCATTTCCTAAGTTCACCTCTGGAATTTACTACGTTTCACTTTCGTTTTTCGCCTCCTCAATCCTAGTACTTTCAGGTCATTTTACTTCGGGCTGGAACCCCCAACTGTACACTTTTTTACTGTTATTTGGCATTTCGTAGGAAATGGATATCAGTTTTTCAGGTCTTACTTTCTTTCCTGCTTAGGTTCCCGTGGGGTCTTACCGTCCCTTTTCAGTCATGTAGTACCTGACTGCATACTGGAATAAAAGAAAAATTTTCTGAATTTATTTTTGGCCATTCCCTTTTGTTGTTTTTTTTACTGTTCCTTATGTAGCTCTACAAATGTCCTCTTTTGGCTCATGAAGGCCACTCCTATTTTACGTATGGCTTTTAGCCAATTATTTTTTTATTTTTTCGTTTTTAAAGAATTCTATGAATTCCATTTTGGATTAAGTTTCGTTTTATTCCCGAGTAGGAAAGTTTTTAGTTTACGTTTTCGACTTAAGTCGGGATAGTTCTTCCGTTATGTTTCATTCTAGCTTAGAATGCATTTTTTACAGCTAGGAAGGTTGATTTATGTTTTTGATTTTTATTTTCACTTTCAAGTGATTTTTTTGTTTTTTGTTGGTGCTCGATGCACATGCCTTTGAGTTTAGTTTACTGATTTTGATTTTTGATGGTTGTTCTTTTATTTGAGCTAGTTGCTCTATGAGTGCGATGTTTATGCGATGTGATTTGGTATAGCATTTTAGTTTGCAGATAGCTGCAGTTTTCGATTATTGAGTAATCGGTTGTGCTTTTGGTTAGGTGCAGATTATATGATGCACTTGTTTTGGTGCAGTTTAGGTTTTTGCATTTGGTTTTCGTGCAGGTGAATTGTTGTTGCACATTTTTGGTGCAGCTTGAATGCATTTTCCCTATGCAGGGTGATTTCTTATGCAGTTTTGATGCAGTTGTGCATTTTTGATGCATTTTTCTGTGCATTTTGGTTTAGCATATGATGCGTTGCAATGTTTGATTGCAGTTAGGTTTTTTGCTCAATAGTGAGTGCTATGGTTTCCGGATGCGGAATGTATCTGCGTTTTCAGGTTTGAGTCCTGATATAGTGTAAGGCCTTTTGTTGGTGCGTTTGCGTTTTGCGTTTTGGATGCAGTTTTGGGCTTTGGGCCTGTCTTTGGCGATTATGAGTTTTGCATTTTAGATGCAGTTTAGGGCATTAGGCCTATTCTTAGTGTGAGTTTTGCATTTTAGATGCAGTGTTGGGCTGTGGGCCTATTTCTGATGTTTCAGAATTTTACATTTTAGATGCAGTGTTGGGCTGTAGGCCTATTTCTGGTGTTTCTGAGTTTTGCATTTTAGATGCGGTGTATATTGCGATTTTTTGTGGTGGGAAAGCGAAGTTTTGAGAGTGCTGTTTGCACATAAGATTTGCCTATGTGATTTTCGTAATGTGATTTAGAGGTGATTAATCTCTTGAGTTTGTTTGCCAGGGTATGGTATCCAATTTGCCGAGTGCAAAAATTATTTCGTGCGTTGACTACGATTACCCTTTACGTCTGCTATAGGCGCTTACACAGTAAGTGCAGAATATTGAATGCCGTTCTTTTTAATTCATTTTCGTTTGCCTTGGGCGCTTGATTATAAGTGCTATGCATATTAAATGAAGTTTTAGTTTTCGTTTTCCAATGCAGTAGCATTGTCTGGTCGAATTGACCAATAATTTTCGTTTAGTTAGGCAATTAGCCTCCATTCTTTTATATTTAGTAATTGTCTGTTTGAGTTTAAGCTTCTCGATTTTTTTTGGATTAGATTCGTATTAGATTTTTGGTTCCCTTTCTTAGCTCTCGTACCGTTATTATGTTTTCCGTTTTTGATTTCTAGTAGGCTGGCTGTCAGCCCTCTTTTTCCTGGTAATAGGGGTTTGTAACGTTTTTTTTCTATGAAAAATCCCGTTACTGAAGTTTTATTTATTTCGATTCAGTTTGTGTTTGTCTTGGTTCAGTTTTGTTGATTATTTCTTAATGTTGATCGACCTTCCGTCTTATCATCAAGGCTAACAACCTTCGCGCAGGACTAGGCGATCGATGGAGGGATCGATGAAATTTTCCGGTCGGTGCTCGAGGTCTTCTTCCTCGATCCTTGACACTGACGTGACGTGTATGTGTGTTTTTCTGTTGGTGTTCTGTGCTTGGTTTTGCGTGAGAGTTTTTTTGTGATCCACTTACCTTTGCATTTTAATAGTTCATGTAAAATTCATTCAAATTAATTATTTCTTTTAAAATCTTTTTTTGCTATTCACTCAATATTTATTTTTGATGTAACTTTGATTAATTTTTACGAAATTTTCCTTATTACCACGTGGTCTCTTTTTTAAATATCTAACTGTATATTTGTAATCTTTTGGGCCTTTGTGGCCAATTTTAAATCTTTTCATTTAATTAATTTTTCTCACTTTTTAATTTATATATTTTTAATAGTCAAAATTTTTTATGGTATCTGGGGTGTATCTTGAGTGCATGTTGGTTTAACGACAGACACCCCTACTCCTCCCTTTTTATCCGTTTTTTTTAAGCATCTTCAATGCGAACAACTTTTTAACATTTGATTAATAATTTTTAGTTTTAGGAAATTTATCAGCACTTTTATTTGTGCCCTTATTTGTCAGCCCATTGAAATTTTCTTAGAATAGGTTCCAGTTGGATTAGGGGGCTGGGATTAAAGGGTAGGGGTGAAGACATCCTGAAAACTATTTTACAAAGGCAAATAGACAAAGCTCTGGTTTCCAACTAATCTCAATAACCTGTTAGAGGCCGATAAATTCCTGCAGGGGGCCCCCCCTGAAGATTAAAAGGTTGGTCCATGAAGCTATTTCGCTGATATCCTCTTGCCTCACAACACAGCACGAGAAGTCCCCGATTGTACCCTGAAACCAGCTTCCAGTCCCTACATTGGAGCAGGGAACCTTTCTTTTTGGTGGGCTACATGTGTTATTGTAAGTTTTGTTGTTTTTGTTGTGTGTAATTTTTTGTTAATATACTCTTCAAGTTTTATTTGTTTTTTTAAGAGAGCTTCGAGCTCTCTAAAGCTACAGGATTCTGCAGGAACCACCGATGCACTACCCGGTGCCCAATAAAGTTGTCATTTCTTTTATTCTTTTCTTTGTTTGACAAAGTGGCGCCCGAGCACGTTTTCTTTTTAATATTTCATGATAATTAAATTTTTTTAAACAAACTATTAATAATTTCAAAACCCAAGTAATAGTTTTGTTAAAAAGCATAGAACGCACTGGTAGCACCTTTCTGATGCGTTTGGTACACAAATCGTGTTTCTTGCTTTTACCGTTCCTTAGGTAAGTGTTTCCAAATAAAAATTTTCAAATTTCAAGAAAACTCCTTAAAAGCCATTTGGAGCCTGATTCGGCATATAAGCATAAATTTTACATTATAAGACAACTGATAAGACGTTTGGAGCCTGAACCGCCATATAAGCATAGAACGCACTGGTAGCACCTTTCTGATGCGTTTGGTACACAAATCGTGTTTCTTGCTTCTACCGTTCCTTAGGTAAGTGTTTCCAAATAAAAATTTTCAAATTTCAAGAAAACTCCTTAAAAGCCTTTTGAAGCCTGATTTGGCATATAAGTATAGATTTTACATTATAAGACAACTGATAAGACGTTTGGAGCCTGAACCGCCATATAAGCATAGAACGCACTGGTCGCACCTCCTGATGCGTTTGGTACACAAATCGTGTTTCTAGCTTTAACCGTTCCTTAGATAAGTGTTTCCAAATAAAAATTTTCAAATTTCAAGAAAACTCCTTAAAAGCCTTTTGTAGCCTGATTCGGCATATAAGCACAGTATTTACATTTTAAGACAACTGACAAGACGTTTGGAGCCTGAACCGGCATATAAGCATAGAACGGACTGGTAGCGCCTCCTGATGCGTTTGGTACACAAATCGTGTTTCTAGCTTTAACCGTTCCTTAGATAAGTGTTTCCAAATAAAAATTTTCAAATTTCAAGAAAACTCCTTAAAAGCCTTTTGTAGCCTGATTCGGCATATAAGCACAGTATTTACATTTTAAGACAACTGACAAGACGTTTGGAGCCTGAACCGGCATATAAGCATAGAACGCACTGGTAGCGCCTCCTGATGCGTTTGGTACACAAATCGTGTTTCTAGCTTTAACCGTTCCTTAGATAAGTGTTTCCAAATGAAAATTTTCAAATTTCAAGAAAACTCCTTAAAAGCCATTTGGAGCCTGATTCGGCATATAAGAGTAGAGGGGGGATAACAGCTTCTCCCTCAGAGGAGGAGAGGATGACGTAACATTATTGAAATGTGAATTAATTGTGACGTAACATTATGTATGAACAGGTTCA
>CM055664.1:9943119-9965882 GCA_029378335.1 Agrilus mali | reverse complement strand
TATGTATAATGGATATGTTATATCTATCTTGAAGGATTTTTAGCGATTGTTTGTGCGTTTTATGCAATTTATTATTATTTTATACACAACAAATATTAATGATTAAAAAATATGTATAATAGATATGTTATATCTATCTTGAAGAATTTTTAGCGATTGTTTGTGATGTTATATCTATCTTGTAGGCCTTTTAGCGATTTTTGTGCGCTTTATGCAATTTATTATTATTTTATACACAACAAATATTAATGATTAAAAAATATGTATAATAGATATGTTATATCTGTCGGAACAGGCATAATTTCTCGATTGGTAGTATTTACTTGATTATTATCCATGATAATTAAAATAACAAGAACACTGAGTACAACTGGACATAATAACAATCTTTCAATTTTATTACAAGTCGAAAACGAATACACGGGCTGTCCGTTCTATTTCACAGTCAATACCGAAGTGTCCTCTTCAGCCGCCCCTTGCGGCAGGGATCATGCCAACACATGGCCCCTTTTCCTAAATTTCTCAGAAACACCACTACAAGACAGCCCGTGTCTACGTTCGATGATCTCACTCGTCATCTCGACTTTAAACATGGTTTGGAAATCTTATTATTCTGCTAGTACAAACAATATCGACATCTGTAACCTAATAGCCTTTTAAAAAGGAACATGCACTAAACTTAAGGGTGACAGTAAATTGTGCCTCTATGTCACCATAAATAAGAAATAATCGCCTTCAGGCGCCATCTCCGACACGGCCATTCTGACAAATCACACGTCCTCGTGTGTGAAATCTACAATTGAATAACACCTGATCTAACATTAAACAGTTTACGTTAATTCAAAATAGTTATAGTGCAATACTGACCTCGTACTTCGATTAAATCTTTGTTTTTACACGTTACTACTATTCACATTAATATTATCACTATTAAATATGCCTGTCATGATCCCTAATAGTTGATACAAAACAAGATGAAAAATAACGACTTCACATGATGCCTTCTGCATCACTCAATCTCCTCATGAGATACCAAGTCCCCGCCACATTATCAGCCACGCATCACGCCCTGATCAGACCATAACAATGGACTGCAGTTATGACTATGACCTGACAAGTGGTGCGACTCTACATTGCGACTTTTCGCAACCTGAGTATACAACTCACTTCGAGGACCTAACCGCCTCACTGAGGATCTACCACCTCACTACTCATCTGAGGATCTACCACCTCAGGACCCACGTTTGAGGATCTACCACCTCACAACTCATCTGAGGATCTACCACCTCAGGCTCACAACTCATCTGAGGATCTACCACCTCAGGACTCACGTTTGAGGATCTACCACCTCACAACTCATCTGAGGATCTACCACCTCAGGACCCACGTTTGAGAATCTACCACCTCACAACTCATCTGAGGATCTACCACCTCAGGCTCACAACTCATTTGAGGTCTCTGCCTCCTCGTCGTTTTCATCACAAATATCCAACTAGACGGGCACATGACTCAGGCAACTTTCTCACACTATCATGAGATTATTCATAAACTATATTATTATTAGGCACAGATTTAATCAAGTACTTGTCATCTTTGTGAACTTCTATTACATAGAATGGACTCTAAAACTTTGGTGAAGCTGACAGTTAAATGCTGAATGCCTTATGATCGCTTTATCAGAAACATTGCGTTTTACGATATTGCTACCACATTTAACTAATATCTTCGGGGAATTAAACAAGCTGTATTGTAAACAATTTGAATAGGTAACAATATCCACATCTGGTACCGTATGGTCAATGGCTATTATCAAGATTGTCAAAGTAAATAAAAACGTACCGAGTTTAGGCACTTTTGTAATAATTAGAAACACAATACACGTGTGTTGTAAACTTTTGTCAGGACAATGACAGATCAAAATCAGCGTTAATAACAATAAAAGATCGTGACTTGTGTCTTTCTTCTTAACATGTTAACAAGCAACCCTAACAACCTACCAGCACCAGTTGGGGTTCCAAATATTTCGTAATCGTTACTATTGATTTAAACACGTTTATCGTCAATATTAAAGCTACACGTGCATGCAATATAATCAAAGTCTGCTTCTTCATATCTCTCCAGTCGTTGTTTTCTGTACACAAGACGCACCAAAATATATTGTCAAGTTATTTGTGAGACTTTTGACATGTCGAAAAGAAAAAGAAAACAAATTGATATCCAACAAAATTCGCGTTTAAGAATAACATCACCGGTTATTACAACTATTGGTTTTTATGACTAAACACGAGTAGTCGCTGCAACCGATTCTGGTTGTAGTTTGAATACGTCCCTTTTCTTAACAAGCAAAATAGGGTCAGGAAAGGTGAATAACTAGGACAAATAACACTAGCATGAAATAACTAGTCAATGAATTGTATTTCAAGTTCGCCGCTAGTTACGCGGATATCCTTTATAAATTACGATGAATTAAAATTCCCTTAAGATCAACAATTATTTTGGCTTGTCGGTGACAAGTCATTCGGTATCTATTTGATTAAGATCGACTGTTTAACTTGGCTTATGGCAAACATCCACTACTTTAATTTGAACTAGTAAAGGCGTCTGAAGTTATCTTTACATTAAAACCTTAGTTTGAAATATCACATTAAAGATAATAATCTGATACTCAATGAAACAAAACTTCCCAAAACATAACCACTAATGTTTCTATCTTATAGGATTTGCAATCTACACTCAACAATACCTTGTCAACCCATATAAAAATCACAACATTACTAAAAACCTGTCAGAAAACTTTCCGACTGTACATCCTTTAATAAATGAGCATCCTGCTCCAAAATCAAAATAAAAATGGAAACGACTCACCGGGATGTATAACCAAACCTTTGAGGCTCCAACAACTGTGCACATACTGGTACATCCTTCATGTTTCCTACTATTCTCACCGCTGGTAGATGGACTAGATTCATTAGGACACTTACCAGCTATAAAGCAACTAATTCCACAATTTAAACACACCACTTCCTTATAGAATAATAATGCGGGGTCTCCATGAGACTGATGCACTGATAATGGTAACTTCGCACTTTCCTACATCGAATTGCACTCTTTTACTTTGTGCCCGATTTTCCCACAAAAATTACACTTCACAGAAACCGTAGACGTTTAGCTAGCTACATGGAAAGATCTTCGTGGGGTGTTGCAATTCTTCGTTCAGTGAATGAAAGCGCTTTTAATTCCTTTTGTAACTGGCTTCTGGTTTTGATTTCCGTTGTAAAAGCCTACACATGTAACTTGTAACCACGAATCAAACTATGCAGTATGCAGATACAGCTATTTTTTTTTCTACATTTATTAACTACATCTCATTTTCATTATCGGTGCTGCTGTTGTTTCTTTCCCGTCAAGTCGAGCAGTAAATAGGTTTCTTAATTCTCACCATGTGATACCTGTAGAACACACCTGGGATAGACATTGGGCTGCACTATCTTTAAACACTTTGCTAAGCGCCATAATAAGCGCACTACCCTCAAGAGCATTTTCTGATATGCAAATGTCGACCGTTGAACACTATGCACGGTAATCTGCACTGTTGTTTTCTGGGTCGAAAAGAGGTAAAACACTTTCTTTCGCAAACGATTGTGGGCTCTTCATTTCTGGTATTAACACCATTAAGTTTTTCATTTTGATAAGCACTCGCCATTTGTTTTGTGAATTTTCTGTTGGTGGCTCGGAAGATTCAGATCGTTCAGATCCCACTCCTGATGTCGGAACAGGCATAATTTCTCGATTGGTAGTATTTACTTGATTATTATCCATGATAATTAAAATAACAAGAACACTGAGTACAACTGGACATAATAACAATCTTTCAATTTTATTACAAGTCGAAAACGAATACACGGGCTGTCCGTTCTATTTCACAGTCAATACCGAAGTGTCCTCTTCAGCCGCCCCTTGCGGCAGGGATCATGCCAACACATGGCCCCTTTTCCTAAATTTCTCAGAAACACCACTACAAGACAGCCCGTGTCTACGTTCGATGATCTCACTCGTCATCTCGACTTTAAACATGGTTTGGAAATCTTATTATTCTGCTAGTACAAACAATATCGACATCTGTAACCTAATAGCCTTTTAAAAAGGAACATGCACTAAACTTAAGGGTGACAGTAAATTGTGCCTCTATGTCACCATAAATAAGAAATAATCGCCTTCAGGCGCCATCTCCGACATATCTATCTTGTAGGACTTTTATTGATTTTTTGTGCGCTTTATGAGTAGGGGGGGATAACAGCTTCTCCCTCAGAGGAGGAGAGGATGACGTAACATTATTGAAATGTGAATTAATTGTGACGTAACATTATGTATGAACAGGTTCACGCTCAGAGGAAGAGAGGATGACGTCTACATCGAGCAAATATGAATTGCAGACGCAGCATTAGCTCGACGTTGAACACTTACCTTTTTTACTAAAGCGTACACACACACACCTGCGTTCTTTTGTTTAATGTATACGTCAACAACTTTATCATCGTAATCGACATTCGTCGATATCACACACACACATGTCTATTTTACATATACCTGTACCCGTTCCTCTATGTCTATGAATTAATTGTGACGTAACATTATGTATTAACAGCTTCTCCCTCAGAGGAAGAGAGGATGACGTCTACATCGAGCAAATATGAATTGCAGACGCAGCATTAGCTCGACGTTGAACACTTACCTTTTTTACTAATACGTACACACACACACCTGCGTTCTTTTGTTTAATGCATACGTCAACAACTTTATCATCGTAATCGACATTCGTCGGTATCACACACACATGTCTATTTTTACATATACCTGTACCCGTTCTTCTATGTCTATGTATTCAAATTTGAATTCACGCGCTTTACGTCTTCCATCTTACTCTGTCTACATCGAGCAAATTGCAGACGCGGCATTAGCTCCACGTTACTTTTGTTGCTGTACATACGTACATATATACACACACATATACACATACTACTTTACTTTAACTTTTGTTTTCGAGATAACCTACCACAACATTCATACCTACCAATAATTCTGCAAACTATCATTTTACATGTGTAAGTTCATCACATACAGACATCACTTGTCGACGACGGTGAACACCTACAGTTATACATATACGCAAACACAAAGCAATTTTACCTAGAGATATTGAAATGGCTAGCCAAGTAAAAGATGATTCCATCATAATAGACATAAATAGTTAACGCCTTAGAATGGAGAGGAAGATGATTAAAGTGGTGTGAACTCTTCGGTAGAGTAACCGTCTAGGTCATGACGAGCCTGTTCTCTCTCATACCATGATGTACAAATGTAGCACTGCAAGACATGATACTGCGAAGACTGAGGAAACATACCAGTCTTATGACAGAGGTATCCTTGTCTACAATTAGAACAAGTTCGATTCAACACATCCATCAAATAAATTTTACAGCTGACACAGTACTGAAGGGGTTCCATAATGCGACATGGAAAGCAAACAAAGCCTTCTGTGTGCTGACTCAGGTAAAGACACCGTTGGCACTGAAATTTTTGTAGTAGCAGTGGATTGTAAGACTTGACGAAACGGTTGGACAACGATCGTAGCATGTCCAGGCAAGCAGTAATTCTTTTGGAGGAGTGTACATTGTGCTTGGTTTGTAAACACCAATAGCAAATGTGATTTGCAGACGCAGCATTAGCTCGACGTTGAACACTTACCTTTTTTTACTAATACATACACACACACACCTGCGTTCTTTTGTTTAATGCATACATCAACAACTTTATCATCGTAATCGACATTCGCCGATATCACACACACATGTCTATTTTACATATACCTGTACCCGTTCTTCTATGTCTATGTATTCAAATTTGAATTCACGCGCTTTATGTCTTCCATCTTACTCTGTCTACATCGAGCAAATTGCAGACGCGGCATTAGCTCCACGTTACTTTTGTTGCTGTACATACGTACATATATACACACACATATACACATACTACTTTAACTTTTGTTTTCGAGATAACCTACCACAACATTCATACCTACCAATAATTCTGCAAACTATCATTTTACATGTGTAAGTCCATCACATACAGACATCACTTGTCGACGACGGTGAGCACCTACAGTTATACATATACGCAAACACAAAGCAATTTTACCTAGAGATATTGAAATGGCTAGCTAAATAAAAGATGATTGCATCATAATAGACATAAATAGTTAACGCCTTAGAATGGAGAGGAAGATGATTAAAGTGGTGTGAACTCTTCGGTAGAGTAACCGTCTAGGTCATGACGAGCCTGTTCTCTCTCATACCATGATGTACAAATGTAGCACTGCAAGACATGATACTGCGAAGACTGAGGAAACATACCAGTCTTATGACAGAGGTATCCTTGTCTACAATTAGAACAAGTTCGATTCAACACATCCATCAAATAAATTTTACAGCTGACACAGTACTGAAGGGGTTCCATAATGCGACATGGAAAGCAAACAAAGCCTTCTGTGTGCTGACTCAGGTAAAGACACCGTTGGCACTGAAATTTTTGTAGTAGCAGTGGATTGTAAGACTTGACGAAACGGTTGGACAACGATCGTAGCATGTCCAGGCAAGCAGTAATTCTTTTGGAGGAGTGTACATTGTGCTTGGTTTGTAAACACCAATAGCAAATGTGATTTGCAGACGCAGCATTAGCTCGACGTTGAACACTTACCTTTTTTTACTAATACATACACACACACACCTGCGTTCTTTTGTTTAATGCATACATCAACAACTTTATCATCGTAATCGACATTCGCCGATATCACACACACATGTCTATTTTACATATACCTGTACCCGTTCTTCTATGTCTATGTATTCAAATTTGAATTCACGCGCTTTATGTCTTCCATCTTACTCTGTCTACATCGAGCAAATTGCAGACGCGGCATTAGCTCCACGTTACTTTTGTTGCTGTACATACGTACATATATACACACACATATACACATACTACTTTAACTTTTGTTTTCGAGATAACCTACCACAACATTCATACCTACTAATAATTCTGCAAACTATCATTTTACATGTGTAAGTCCATCACATACAGACATCACTTGTCGACGACGGTGAGCACCTACAGTTATACATATACGCAAACACAAAGCAATTTTACCTACCATCCATACAACCGACAACGAGTACACACACACGCTTATTGTTTAAACAATATTTCGACACACATGAACCGATGAACATTGACTCGATTAATAATTATATATATATATAAAAGGTATATACACTTGAATATTTTATAGTATCTGCTCTATGTATACATTTCGCCTTGTAAATCTTCTGGAACAGAAAAGTGAGTGAGAGGATATTGATTTGTAACGATTGAAATGTGAATTAATTGTGACGTAACAGTTGTTGTATTCTAACGGAAAGTGGGTCAAGGTCATAAATGTTTAAAAAGGAAGGGAAAAGAAGATATTGAAATGGCTAGCTAAATAAAAGATGATTGCATCATAATAGACATAAATAGTTAACGCCTTAGAATGGAGAGGAAGATGATTAGAGTGGTGTGAACTCATCGGTAGAGTAACCGTCTAGGTCATGACGAGCCTGTTCTCTCTCATACCATGATGTACAAATGTAGCACTACAAGACATGATACTGCGAGGACTGATGAAACATACCAGTCTTATGACAGAGGTATCCTTGTCTACAATTAGAACAAGTTCGATTCAACACATCCATCAAATAAATTTTACAGCTGACACAGTACTGAAGGGGTTCCATAATGCGATATGGAAAGCAAACAAAGCCTTCTGTGTGCTGACTCAGGTAAAGACACCGTTGGCACTGAAATTTTTGTAGTAGCGGTGGATTGTAAGACTTGACGAAACGGTTGGACAACGATGGTAGCATGTCCAGGCAAGGAATAATTCTTTTGGAGGAGTGTACATTGTGCTTGGTTTGTAAACACCAATAGCAAATATGATTTGCAGACACAGCATTAGCTCGACGTTGAACACTTACCTTTTTTACTAATACGTACACACACACACACACACACACACACACACACAGACACACACACACACACACACACACACACACACACACACACACACACACACACACACCTGCGTTCTTTTGTTTAATGCATACATCAACAACTTTATCATCGTAATCGATATTCACAGATATCACACATACACATGTCTATTTTACATATACCTGTACCCGTTCTTCTATGTCTATGTATTCAAATTTGAATTCACGCGATTTGCGTCTTCCATCTTACTCCGTCTACATCGAGCAAATTGCAGACGCGGTATTAGCTCCACATTACTTTTGTTGCTATACATACATACATATATATATAATATTTGTTGTGTATGAAATAATAAATTGTATAAAGCGCACAAACAATCGTTAAAAGTCCTACAAGATAGATAATACATTACATATCTATACTGTAATTAAGAATTAAGAATGAAAACACTAATCAGCTGTACTATAGGACGCCATGTTCTTAGGAGGTACAAGTCGCGCATGACCGTACTGTTCAAAATTTGACATTATCACCATTGGATAGAGATATACAAACATATCTGTTAAATTTTTACAAAATTAGGTATCTACCTATACACCTATTATTTTGTGTAGGATATGGGAACATATAAAAAATGTATTATGTATCTAAGTACATACCTAGGTATATATGATGTATGTGTGGAAATGAAACAGAACGAAGACTATTTATGACGAAGACAAGCTCGTGCGTAAAGGACTACATACTTGCACCGTTCATCGTGTTATTATTATTATATTATAAACATGTATAGCAGCATAGCATCGTCGTTTGCGTCAGCATAATATAAATAGTTTTATTAATAGTTACGTATAATTTAGGTACTAGGTACAATGCTATTGAGAATCGACTAATAACTTTAAACGATCACACAATTCATTAGCGTCATCAATATATTTGTATTCTATCGGCTTGTCGTTGTTGGAAAATACAGTACCTACAAAATGTTTTCCAACTAACGATTGTTTACAACCATTTACAACGATCTCCTCCTCCCAAACGTCTTAGAAACGGTTTATGTATAATGTTTAGTATTAAATGCAGTTTGTGATTAAATGAGTAATTTTACGGTTCAGCAAGGTGTCGACCTTTGCAATATTGTAAACATCATGCGTGCAGGTGCAGGTGAAATGTACGGATGGTGAATGCACTCGAAAAATACATAGGTGTAAGCAGAAATTGAGAGCTCAACTAAATAACTGGCTGTAGTATGTACTGATAAATGCGTACGTACTTCACTTGACAGAAAATATTAATGTCGATGTCTTTTTATACATATACATCTATCTATCTATCATTAAAAAATACAACGTCAGCGTAGTCGCTCGCGTTGTTGCTTTGTATTAGGTATCAATATCACTCGCATTATTAAATTTGAACAGACGTTATTTTCTTCTTTTTGTTTTTTCTTTTATGAATAATAAATTTCATTAAGTCAATAATTCAAATTCATCAACAAATAATGAACTTAAAAACATCAAACTTTCTGATTTTGCCGAACAAACTTTACGTATTAGATACCTATGTACACACATATACATAATATTTCTCATGATTTACAAAACACACACGATCGTAGATAAATTATTGCAACATTGGACTATAATTGTAAGAACGAAGTTCTACGGTCGCAAAGTGCTTACTATACGAAAAATATATGCAGAAGGTATTTCGAAATTATTATGACATTTTGTGAATACAGATAGTATTATATATATTGACAACGATCGAAATACCGTGCCAACAGGGTCTATGTTGGGTGAGTGGTGTAGCGAACTGAGGGATAACGATTATATTGTTGAGTGGTTGTCTACTGGTCCTAAAAGTTATTATTTTAAAACACTAAACGGTACATAAGTAACGAAAATAAAGGGATTTACGCTCAATTACGAGTACAGCACGAAACTCAACAGAAACGCGCTAGATGATATTATTTCAGGTACGTCAAAAGGAGTGGTGCTGGAATACGATCAAATTGCTAGGGATACTAAGACAAAAAAATCTGATAACACGGAAGCGTGTTTCGAAGGTTTTCCAAATGGACTATAAGAAACGGCAGCGGATTGAAAATAACGACACCGTTCCATGGGGACGACAACAATAATTTCTTTCCTTATAATACTTATCGTTAACAACATTTGTGTAGATACTATTGGGTTTATAATATATATGTCTAATATGAAAAATATTTACACTGTGTTTTTTTTTTCTATTGAAACGATAAAATAAAAAATTATTTCAGGTGCAATAACAACTTTCGATTTGTTTGTGGAAGAACAACAATCTTTTTTTGTCTCAAACCACCAACTTCCGCAACGTTTAAAAATAATAATAAAAACACATATATTTTCGATGTCTGTCTATACAACAAAAAACTTATAATAAAAGCAACTAGTAAGTAATTTTTAAAATTTTACTTAAACTGTTTATTGATTGTTATTATCATTATTATTAGACGTCTACAATATATTTACACCTCATTCCAAAACGGTATCGGAAACATGTCTAATGAATAACTGCGTTATCAGCAGTTTTACCGAATATCATGCTTAAATGCTATCCATATCTACAGCAATAATTGAAAGCAACAAAACTACTACCGATATATTATTTAAAGAAGAATCGCTCTTTTGAAAAAGCTATTTGGATTACACTAATGCTAAATGTAAATATTTGTAATACCTACAAAAATTAGACCTCTGTATGCCTGTTTTCTCAATATTACAAAATTTCACCGCCTGCATTTTTTATCAATAATAACAGATTTAATTTAATTACACTCCATCTACGAAATCTGTGGATGGTGAATGGACTCGAAAAATAGGTGTAAGCAGAAAATTGAGGGCTCGAGTAACTAACTGGCTGTAGTATGTAAAGTCGATGCTTCTTTATACATATGTATCTATCTATCTATCTATCTAAAAAATTAAACTTTTTTATATATTTATTTTAAATGTATAGTCTAAAAAAGGAAATTTTACTATTGGTTATGCTAAATCTTATATATAATAAAAAAACTTACTGAAAACTGATTATAAACCTGAAGAAGCAAGTATTGGTGATCCGATTACTGTAACTTGAAGAAGCAGGTATTGGTGACTTTATGTCTACCAAACATATTTAGACGGTTGAGTGGGGTTGTGTCTCATTCTGTTCTTAGACGTCGTGGTGGAAAGTTTTACAGAAAATTTTTATAGTGAAGATATGGTTGGTCAAAATAAAAAACAGGCAGTGGTGAAATCCCGTTTTGGGAAGCTTAGGACGGGTGCGGTAAGTAGAATAAAATATTTATTGAAATATTTTCTATTAATTATGTAATTTTTAAAACAATTACGTTTTGTTTGTAGTATGAAATGGCTGGAGTTGTTACGACGATGGTTACTTTATCCATTGCTACAACCACTACGACTGTAGCAAAGGGTAAATACCTAGGGTTGAAGCGGAGAAGTGCTGTGACGGCTCTGACGTGGAGTCAACCGGGGACGTCGTCAGCGTCTAGAGCCGAACCGGATACCCAAGCAGAAACCCTATCGAAGACTGCTCCGGCAGAAGAGTCTGTTAAAGATATTTTAATGGAAGAAGGGATATGCGCCATAGATGTGACGATGCCTCCATCGCCAATATCACCTCTACCCGACACCCCCATGACGCTTTCGCAGGAGATGGATCGCTTAGAAAGCGCCATGGCAAGTGCCCCTCGCATCCTAGAGATGATGACAGCACTGACGACAGCTCGGGAGAGGAAGCGCGATGCTCGAAGTAAGGTAAGCACAGAGCTCGCCCGAGTCCGAAAGTGCAGGACCACTCTTGAAGCCGAGCTCACTCGTCTTCAAGGGGAAATCCTGCATCTGATGGAGAAAGAGACACAGCTATTGGAAGAAGATGAGAAGTTGTGTCTCGAAGGAGATGTCCTGGATAATGAGGTGGAGATGAAGCGTCCGAGGTTCGAGCGGCTCTGCGTGGGTGTGCAGAAGCTGGCGCATCAGATGGCGCATATACCTAAAGACCCCGGAAAGCAGATGTTGGCTGAAGAGGACATCTAGGTCCTATAACAACCTGAGGTAGAGGGGTTTTAGTCGGTAGGTCTGAGGACACCTTCCACAGGAATCCGACACTACCTAGTCGTACGGACGACTGGGTGTCTATGAAGATTTCCCCTCTTCCACGAAAACATAAAAAAAAAAAAAAAAAAAAAAAATAATATACCGCAGATTTCCCCGTGCGAGGTTTCTAGTCCTCCATCGGGCGCCTCCCCAGGTGGCGGATAGGGGAAAGCCTCCCAGGTATGGGTGGTACCGGGGAAATGAAATACCCGGGGCGGACCAAAACTTGAGAGCTGCGTCTGCTTCATAGTGAACGGCAGCAAACATCGGCTGTCTCCATGTTAGGAGCGGATGAACCACTACTCTGGGACTTACAATCTCAGTTTTAACCTTGGAAAGGACACTTATCCTTTCCCCAACACAAATCTCAAATAACGCATGATGAAAATTTCTCTAAATAGAACTACTCCAGGAGGTACCTTAAACAGGGAATCCTCCGTCGCAAAAGGCGGCGCAATCGGGCCATCGGATTCTGGAGAGCCTGAAACAACATGCAACCAACAAAAACCCCAGGAAACACCAGCAAGCAAACTCAAAACAAAAAAAATATGCTTCTTTGGGACAGTGAATATAAACTCACTGTTAAAAACAGGAAAGCTAAAGCAACTAACCAAGATGCTAGATGAATATGAGATTCTAATCCTGGCCCTCCAAGAAACGAGATTCACAGACGAAAATATAATGGAATCGGAAGGATATAGGATCTTCAAAGGTAAAAGAGGCCTAAACCCAATGGGAAAGGGTATACCACATCTAGGAAATGGATTTATCGTGAACAGGAAGATAATCAACTCTATAACAGACTTCTACTCACCTAATGAACGATTGGCAATCATGACACTACGATGTGCAAATAAGACCTATACTCTAATAAACTGTCATGCCCCCATTAACGAAGACAATAAAAAGAACCCAGAAAAAGTTGAGAAATACTGGGAATCCCTGGAACATGAACTCTCAAAGATCCCAAAAAAAAATATTAAGATCCTACTAGGCGACTTCAACGCACAGATTGGAAATGAAAGAAAATACAAAAAGACAGTAGGAGAATACCCTGCCCACAAAAGAACTAACAAAAACGGAGAAAGACTGATAGAGTTATGCAGGGGTTTTAACCTTAAATTAATGTCAACAAATTTTAAACGCTTACCCAGAAAACAAAAAACATGGAAATCACCAAACACCAGCTTGGGAGAATACCAGATTGATCACGTCGCCATCTCATTCAACAACCAGCAAGAAATTATGAATGTAAAGGTTCGAAAAGGTGCAAACATAGAAACAGATCATTACCTTACAACACTAAAAATGAAATTTATCCCCCAAAAAAAGACACTGAACAAAGATTTTAAAATACAGAGGATCAACACAGAAATACTTAAACTAAAGAAACAAGAATTCCAGGAAAAACTAGACATTGAATCAGAGGAATGGGAGGAAATCAAAGCGAAAATAGTCAAGACGTCAATGGAAATAGCACCGCTCAAGAGACAAAGAAAACACAGGTGGTGGAATGAACAGTGCGAAGAGGCCCTTGAACTTAGGATTAAAACCTGGAAAAAGTGGCACTCAACCAAAAATAATGAAGACTATATAATATTTAAAGAACAGAGATCACAAACAGCCAAAACAATAAGAATAAACAAGAGAAACTTTGACAAGACCCAACTACAACAAATAGATGAAGACTTTAAAAAGAATAACACAAGAACATTCTATAAAGCCTTTAAGCAAAACCTTCAAGGTTATCGACCAACAAACTTATGTTTCAAAAACGAAGAAGGAAAGATAGCCCTAAACAACCAAGATAATTGTAAAATACTTGCAATATACTTCAAAAAACTACTAAACTGTGAAGAACCGAAAGTGAAATTTCCAAAACAAAACCCAGAATATAAATTTGAAAACTCCAAACCCCCAACCCTAGCAGAAATCAAACAAATTATTAGAGAGCTAAAAAACGACAAAGCCCCAGGAGAGGACTCAATAATAGCAGAAATGTGGAAAAACGCAGATACCAAGACTGTTAAAAGCATACAAAAAATAATACAAAATATCTGGGAAACAGAGGAAATACCGGAAGATTGGAAAACAGCTTTGATCCACCCAATACATAAAAAAGGAGATAAAACAGATGCCAATAATTATAGAGGAATTTCGCTTCTACCAGTAACATACAAAATCTTATCTAAAGCACTACAAAACAGATTGGAGACTCAACTAGACCCGCAATTAGGTGACTACCAGGGAGGATTCAGGAAAGGAAGATCCTGTGCTGAACAGATATTAAACCTTAAACTCATAATAGGGTATAGGAGACTGAGAGCCAAGGACATACATGTGACATTTGTGGACTTCAAAAAGGCTTACGATTCTATAGATAGAGAGACACTATTCAACACATTGGAAGAATTCGGAGCCGATGACAAGTCAATTGCAATCACTAAACAAACTCTTACAAACACAAAGTCAAAAGTAAAATTTATGGGAGAGATCTCGGAACCCTTTGAAATTAAAACAGGAGTAAGACAGGGAGATGGGCTCTCTCCACTGCTCTTTAACTGTGTGCTGGAGAAGGTAATGAGAGAGTGGAGGAAAAGAATGGAAGAAGAAGGAATTCCTAAAATAAAAATAGGAAGAAAAAAGGATAACCTTGAAATTGATTGTCTAGCGTTTGCGGACGATCTAGCAATACTAGCAGAAAACTTGGAAGACGCAAGAAGACAGATAAATATACTGAAAGAGATAGCAGAAAAGGCTGGACTTCAGATATCATATGAAAAGACAGAATACATGAGCAATAAAAAAGATACACCTAGACAGATTACAACAAAATATGGGAAAATTAAGGGGGTCAACAAGTTCAAATACCTTGGAGAATTAATTCAATCAAACGCCCTTGATAAAGAAGCGATCCAAACAAGAGCAAGAAAAATGGAAACAGCATTCCAGTTGACAAAAAATATATACAATAAGAAGTCCATATCTATAAATGCAAAGTTAAGACACTACAATACAGTTATTAAACCAGAGGGCCTCTATGCCTCAGAATGCCTTGCATTGAATACGGCCAGACAGTTAGAAGAGGTAGAAAAAAAAGAAAGAAAATTTATACGGAAAATCCTGGGACCAAAGTATGAAGATGGAAAATGGAAACTGAGGAGCAATAAAGAAGTCTACACAAAGACAGAGAAAATAACAGACACAATGAGGAGAAGAAGAGTGACTTTCTACGGACACATTAAAAGAATGAACGAAGGAAGACTGACGAAGAGACTATTCAATTACTTTGACAGAAACCCCAAGACACAGATAACATGGATCAAGGAGGTCAGAAAAGACATGGAAGAAATGGAAATAGATGGAGAGGAGGTGGAGAGAAGAGAAGACTTCAGGGCGAAGATCAAGGGGTTCGAGGGGTTTCAAGAAAAGGAAAAAAAGAAGACTGGAGCAAAATGGACAGAAGAAAGAAGAAAAAAGCATGGAGAAAGAATGAAGGAGTACTGGAAGAAAAGAAAGAATGGAAAAAAATAATCATCAGAAGTTATTTCACGTGGTCCATAGTTGGCCAAAATCGAAGGAAGAAGAAGAAGATACCGCAGATTTCGTAGATGTTGTGTAATTAAGTTTTGTGTTAATATGTAGATATATAGATGTAGTGCAATTAAGTTTAATGTATGTATTGTAAATAGTGTATAGATGTATGTAATATCTAATTAGTGAATAATAATACTTAAGAAAAATTATAAAAAATTAGAGATTAAAAAAAATTGGGGTAGGCTAAGGTGTGTTAGTATGTAGATATACAGATGTAGTGCAGTTAAGTTTAATGTATGTATGTATTGTAAATAGTGTATGGCTGTATGTAATTTGTAATTAGTGAATAAATTTCCTTCGCTTTTAAATGTGTTTTTTTATTTTGTTATTTAACACCAAAATCAGAAATTTGGATGTTTTTAAGTTCATTATTTGTTGATGAATTCGAATTATTGACTTAATGAAATTTATTATTCCTAAAAGAAAAAAAGAAAATATACGTCTGTTCAAATTTAATAATGCTAGTGATATTGATACCTAATACAAAGCAACAAAGCGAGCGATTACGCTGACGTTGTATTTTTTAATTTTTTAGATAGATAGATACATATGTATAAAAAAGCATCGACATTACATACTACAGCCTGTTAGTTACTCGAGCCCTCAATTTTCTGCTTACACCTATTTTTCGAGTCCATTCACCATCCACAGATTTCGTAGATGGAGTGTAATTAAATTAAATCTGTTATTATTGATAAAAAATGCAGGCGGTGAAATTTTGTAATATTGAGAAAACAGGCATACAGAGGTCTAATTTTTGTAGGTATTACAAATATTTACATTTAGCATTAGTGTAATCCAAATAGCTTTTTCAAAAGAGCGATTCTTCTTTAAATAATATATCGGTAGTAGTTTTGTTGCTTTCAATTATTGCTGTAGATATGGATAGCATTTAAGCATGATATTCGGTAAAACTGCTGATAACGCAGTTATTCATTAGACATGTTTCCGATACCGTTTTGGAATGAGGTGTAAATATATTGTAGACGTCTAATAATAATGATAATAACAATCAATAAACAGTTTAAGTAAAATTTTAAAAATTACTTACTAGTTGCTTTTATTATAAGTTTTTTGTTGTATAGACAGACATCGAAAATATATGTGTTTTTATTATTATTTTTAAACGTTGCGGAAGTTGGTGGTTTGAGACAAAAAAAGATTGTTGTTCTTCCACAAACAAATCGAAAGTTGTTATTGCACCTGAAATAATTTTTTATTTTATCGTTTCAATAGAAAAAAAAAACACAGTGTAAATATTTTTCATATTAGACATATATATTATAAACCCAATAGTATCTACACAAATGTTGTTAACGATAAGTATTATAAGGAAAGAAATTATTGTTGTCGTCCCCATGGAACGGTGTCGTTATTTTCAATCCGCTGCCGTTTCTTATAGTCCATTTGGAAAACCTTCGAAACACGCTTCCGTGTTATCAGATTTTTTTGTCTTAGTATCCCTAGCAATTTGATCGTATTCCAGCACCACTCCTTTTGACGTACCTGAAATAATATCATCTAGCGCGTTTCTGTTGAGTTTCGTGCTGTACTCGTAATTGAGCGTAAATCCCTTTATTTTCGTTACTTCTATACCGTTTAGTGTTTTAAAATAATAACTTTTAGGACCAGTAGACAACCACTCAACAATATAATCGTTATCCCTCAGTTCGCTACACCACTCACCCAACATAGACCCTGTTGGCACGGTATTTCGATCGTTGTCAATATATATAATACTATCTGTATTCACAAAATGTCATAATAATTTCGAAATACCTTCTGCATATATTTTTCGTATAGTAAGCACTTTGCGACCGTAGAACTTCGTTCTTACAATTATAGTCCAATGTTGCAATAATTTATCTACGATCGTGTGTGTTTTGTAAATCATGAGAAATATTATGTATATGTGTGTACATAGGTATCTAATACGTAAAGTTTGTTCGGCAAAATCAGAAAGTTTGATGTTTTTAAGTTCATTATTTGTTGATGAATTTGAATTATTGACTTAATGAAATTTATTATTCATAAAAGAAAAAACAAAAAGAAGAAAATAACGTCTGTTCAAATTTAATAATGCGAGTGATATTGATACCTAATACAAAGCAACAACGCGAGCGACTACGCTGACGTTGTATTTTTTAATGATAGATAGATAGATGTATATGTATAAAAAGACATCGACATTAATATTTTCTGTCAAGTGAAGTACGTACGCATTTATCAGTACATACTACAGCCAGTTATTTAGTTGAGCTCTCAATTTCTGCTTACACCTATGTATTTTTCGAGTGCATTCACCATCCGTACATTTCACCTGCACCTGCACGCATGATGTTTACAATATTGCAAAGGTCGACACCTTGCTGAACCGTAAAATTACTCATTTAATCACAAACTGCATTTAATACTAAACATTATACATAAACCGTTTCTAAGACGTTTGGGAGGAGGAGATCGTTGTAAATGGTTGTAAACAATCGTTAGTTGGAAAACATTTTGTAGGTACTGTATTTTCCAACAACGACAAGCCGATAGAATACAAATATATTGATGACGCTAATGAATTGTGTGATCGTTTAAAGTTATTAGTCGATTCTCAATAGCATTGTACCTAGTACCTAAATTATACGTAACTATTAATAAAACTATTTATATTATGCTGACGCAAACGACGATGCTATGCTGCTATACATGTTTATAATATAATAATAATAACACGATGAACGGTGCAAGTATGTAGTCCTTTACGCACGAGCTTGTCTTCGTCATAAATAGTCTTCGTTCTGTTTCATTTCCACACATACATCATATATACCTAGGTATGTACTTAGATACATAATACATTTTTTATATGTTCCCATATCCTACACAAAATAATAGGTGTATAGGTAGATACCTAATTTTGTAAAAATTTAACAGATATGTTTGTATATCTCTATCCAATGGTGATAATGTCAAATTTTGAACAGTACGGTCATGCGCGACTTGTACCTCCTAAGAACATGGCGTCCTATAGTACAGCTGATTAGTGTTTTCATTCTTAATTCTTAATTACAGTATAGATATGTAATGTATTATCTATCTTGTAGGACTTTTAACGATTGTTTGTGCGCTTTATACAATTTATTATTTCATACACAACAAATATTATATATATATGTATGTATGTATAGCAACAAAAGTAATGTGGAGCTAATACCGCGTCTGCAATTTGCTCGATGTAGACGGAGTAAGATGGAAGACGCAAATCGCGTGAATTCAAATTTGAATACATAGACATAGAAGAACGGGTACAGGTATATGTAAAATAGACATGTGTATGTGTGATATCCGTGAATATCGATTACGATGATAAAGTTGTTGATGTATGCATTAAACAAAAGAACGCAGGGGGGGGGGGGGGTGTGTGTGTGTGTGTGTGTGTGTGTGTGTGTGTGTGTGTGTGTGTGTGTGTGTGTGTGTGTGTGTGTGTGTGTGTGTGTGTGTGTGTGTGTGTGTGTGTACGTATTAGTAAAAAAGGTAAGTGTTCAACGTCGAGCTAATGCTGTGTCTGCAAATCATATTTGCTATTGGTGTTTACAAACCAAGCACAATGTACACTCCTCCAAAAGAATTATTCCTTGCCTGGACATGCTACCATCGTTGTCCAACCGTTTCGTCAAGTCTTACAATCCACTGCTACTACAAAAATTTCAGTGCCAACGGTGTCTTTACCTGAGTCAGCACACAGAAGGCTTTGTTTGCTTTCCATATCGCATTATGGAACCCCTTCAGTACTGTGTCAGCTGTAAAATTTATTTGATGGATGTGTTGAATCGAACTTGTTCTAATTGTAGACAAGGATACCTCTGTCATAAGACAGGTATGTTTCATCAGTCCTCGCAGTATCATGTCTTGTAGTGCTACATTTGTACATCATGGTATGAGAGAGAACAGGCTCGTCATGACCTAGACGGTTACTCTACCGATAAGTTCACACCACTCTAATCATCTTCCTCTCCATTCTAAGGCGTTAACTATTTATGTCTATTATGATGCAATCATCTTTTATTTAGCTAGCCATTTCAATATCTTCTTTTCCCTTCCTTTTTAAACATTTATGACCTTGACCCACTTTCCGTTAGAATACAACAACTGTTACGTCACAATTAATTCACATTTCAATCGTTACAAATCAATATCCTCTCACTCACTTTTCTGTTCCAGAAGATTTACAAGGCGAAATGTATACATAGAGCAGATACTATAAAATATTCAAGTGTATATACCTTTTATATATATATATAATTATTAATCGAGTCAATGTTCATCGGTTCATGTGTGTCGAAATATTGTTTAAACAATAAGCGTGTGTGTGTACTCGTTGTCGGTTGTATGGATGGTAGGTAAAATTGCTTTGTGTTTGCGTATATGTATAACTGTAGGTGCTCACCGTCGTCGACAAGTGATGTCTGTATGTGATGGACTTACACATGTAAAATGATAGTTTGCAGAATTATTGGTAGGTATGAATGTTGTGGTAGGTTATCTCGAAAACAAAAGTTAAAGTAGTATGTGTATATGTGTGTGTATATATGTACGTATGTACAGCAACAAAAGTAACGTGGAGCTAATGCCGCGTCTGCAATTTGCTCGATGTAGACAGAGTAAGATGGAAGACATAAAGCGCGTGAATTCAAATTTGAATACATAGACATAGAAGAACGGGTACAGGTATATGTAAAATAGACATGTGTGTGTGATATCGGCGAATGTCGATTACGATGATAAAGTTGTTGATGTATGCATTAAACAAAAGAACGCAGGTGTGTGTGTGTATGTATTAGTAAAAAAAGGTAAGTGTTCAACGTCGAGCTAATGCTGCGTCTGCAAATCACATTTGCTATTGGTGTTTACAAACCAAGCACAATGTACACTCCTCCAAAAGAATTACTGCTTGCCTGGACATGCTACGATCGTTGTCCAACCGTTTCGTCAAGTCTTACAATCCACTGCTACTACAAAAATTTCAGTGCCAACGGTGTCTTTACCTGAGTCAGCACACAGAAGGCTTTGTTTGCTTTCCATGTCGCATTATGGAACCCCTTCAGTACTGTGTCAGCTGTAAAATTTATTTGATGGATGTGTTGAATCGAACTTGTTCTAATTGTAGACAAGGATACCTCTGTCATAAGACTGGTATGTTTCCTCAGTCCTCGCAGTATCATGTCTTGCAGTGCTACATTTGTACATCATGGTATGAGAGAGAACAGGCTCGTCATGACCTAGACGGTTACTCTACCGAAGAGTTCACACCACTTTAATCATCTTCCTCTCCATTCTAAGGCGTTAACTATTTATGTCTATTATGATGGAATCATCTTTTACTTGGCTAGCCATTTCAATATCTCTAGGTAAAATTGCTTTGTGTTTGCGTATATGTATAACTGTAGGTGTTCACCGTCGTCGACAAGTGATGTCTGTATGTGATGAACTTACACATGTAAAATGATAGTTTGCAGAATTATTGGTAGGTATGAATGTTGTGGTAGGTTATCTCGAAAACAAAAGTTAAAGTAAAGTAGTATGTGTATATGTGTGTGTATATATGTACGTATGTACAGCAACAAAAGTAACGTGGAGCTAATGCCGCGTCTGCAATTTGCTCGATGTAGACAGAGTAAGATGGAAGACGTAAAGCGCGTGAATTCAAATTTGAATACATAGACATAGAAGAACGGGTACAGGTATATGTAAAAATAGACATGTGTGTGTGATACCGACGAATGTCGATTACGATGATAAAGTTGTTGACGTATGCATTAAACAAAAGAACGCAGGTGTGTGTGTGTACGTATTAGTAAAAAAGGTAAGTGTTCAACGTCGAGCTAATGCTGCGTCTGCAATTCATATTTGCTCGATGTAGACGTCATCCTCTCTTCCTCTGAGGGAGAAGCTGTTAATACATAATGTTACGTCACAATTAATTCATAGACATAGAAGAACGGGTACAGGTATATGTAAAATAGACATGTGTGTGTGTGATATCGACGAATGTCGATTACGATGATAAAGTTGTTGACGTATACATTAAACAAAAGAACGCAGGTGTGTGTGTGTACGCTTTAGTAAAAAAGGTAAGTGTTCAACGTCGAGCTAATGCTGCGTCTGCAATTCATATTTGCTCGATGTAGACGTCATCCTCTCTTCCTCTGAGCGTGAACCTGTTCATACATAATGTTACGTCACAATTAATTCACATTTCAATAATGTTACGTCATCATCTCCTCCTCTGAGGGAGAAGCTGTTATCCCCCCCTACTTTTATGCAATTTATTATTATTTTATACACAACAAATATTAATGATTAAAAAATATGTATAATAGATATGTTATATCTATCTTGTAGGACTTTTAGCGATTTTTTGTGCGCTTTATGCAATTTATTATTATTTTATACACAACAAATATTAATGATTAAAAAATATGTATAATAGATATGTTATATCTATCTTGTAGGACTTTTAGCGATTTTTTGTGCGCTTTATGCAATTTATTATTATTTTATACACAACAAATATTAATGATTAAAAAATATGTATAATAGATATGTTATATCTATCTTGTAGGACTTTTAGCGATTTTTTGTGCGCTTTATGCAATTTATTATTATTTTATACACAACAAATATTAATGATTAAAAAATATGTATAATAGATATGTTATATCTATCTTGTAGGACTTTTAGCGATTTTTTGTGGGCTTTATGCAATTTATTATTATTTTATACACAACAAATATTAATGATTATAAAATATGTATAATAGATATGTTATATCTATCTTGAAGGATTTTTAGCGATTTTTTGTGCGCTTTATGCAACTTATTATTATTTTATACACAACAAATATTAATGATTAAAAAATATGTATAATAGATATGTTATATCTAT
>CM055664.1:9917983-9942619 GCA_029378335.1 Agrilus mali | reverse complement strand
ATCATTAATATTTGTTGTGTATAAAATAATAATAAATTGCATAAAGCGCACAAAAAATCGCTAAAAGTCCTTCAAGATAGATATAACATATCTATTATACATATTTTTTAATCATTAATATTTGTTGTGTATAAAATAATAATAAATTGCATAAAGCGCACAAAAAATCGCTAAAAGTCCTTCAAGATAGATATAACATATCTATTATACATATTTTTTAATCATTAATATTTGTTGTGTATAAAATAATAATAAATTGCATAAAGCGCACAAAAAATCGCTAAAAGTCCTTCAAGATAGATATAACATATCTATTATACATATTTTTTAATCATTAATATTTGTTGTGTATAAAATAGTAATAAATTGCATAAAGCGCACAAAAAATCGCTAAAAGTCCTTCAAGATAGATATAACATATTGTTACGTAATTTTACAATATCACGTATTTCTCTTTCAACACTTTTTATTTAAATTAACTCCAACACAACAACGATTCAATAACTATTTCGGTAATAACAATAACTCTATAACTATTTCGCTCGTCAATCGCTTTCTTCTCTTCTCGCTTATCTCTGTCGCTCTCTTCTATCAAATACTGTCAAACTGTCCAACGCTGTTCCTTATATAGTATTATGGACGTTTCTAGCCAACTCTCGAAACGTCCAGCAACTCTCGGACTTTCTGGAACGCGTCATAGATTACTTCCACACAATTTTCGCAGTCGGCGCTTGTCAACGTCAGAATGACACATCTGTCACACTGCCCCCCCTCTAGCGCTGATCGTCCCGATCATTTTCTTCCACTGTGTATGGAGCCAACCGGTCGAGGTGTACAACTTTCATCTTCAATTTGGGGCCTCGTTGTATCCTGTAGACGACATCGTTTATCCGGGTAATCACTTTGTACGGGCCCTCCCAATTCCGTTGTAATTTTGGGCACCTTCCTTTCTTGCGAACTGGGTTATAGAGCCATACATGGTCGCCCTCCCTGAATCCAGTGGAATTCGCTCGCTGATCGTAGCGGGTCTTCTTCCGGTCACTTTCGAATTTTATTCTTGTTCTGACGGCTTTATGGATGGTGTTAAGCCGCTCGCGTAGTTTAGACACATAATCGTCCGTGGACAGCGAAGAATCTTCAGGTCGACCAAACATTAGATCAGCAGGTAGTCTCAGTTCTTTCCCGAATAGCACGTAGGAAGGTGTCTGTCCGGTGGTCTCGTGTATGGATGTCCTATAGGCCAGAAGGAATAAGGGAATGTGGCGATCCCAGTCGGTCTGATGATCGTTCACGAACATCCTCAGGTTGTTTTCTATAGTCGCATTAAATCGCTCTACCATGCCATCAGACCGAGGATGCAGCGGAGTCGTTCTAGTTTTCCTTATCCCCATCAATTCACATACTCGTTGGAATATTTCTGATTCAAAATTTCGGCCCTGGTCAGTGTGAATCTCCATAGGAACTCCATATCGGCTGATCCAGTTGTTTATTATTGCCTCCGCCACGGTGGTTGCATCCTGGTTGGAGATTGCATAGGCTTCCGGCCACTTGCTGAAGTAATCCATCACAACGAGGATGTAGCGGTTGTCATCTTCAGTTCGGGGAAAGGTACCAGCGATATCCATGGCTATTCTTTCGAATGGTGCTCCGACGTTATACTGGTGCATCTTTCCTCGTGTCCTGGTTCTCGGACCTTTGTTGGAAGCACATATTTCGCATTTTCTACACCAGTCTTCCACATCCAATCTAGCGTTCACCCAGTAATATCGTTCACGTATTTTCTCTAATGTCTTCTTCACTCCAAAATGTCCACCTCCAGTCCCAGCATGCAGCTCTTTTATTACTTCTTTCGTCTTCTTCTTGGGCAACACAACTTGTAGGCGCTTCTTGGTCCCGTCTGGACTTTCCCATATTCTTTTTAGGACTCCATTCTCGACCTTAAGTGAATCCCATTGGGCCCAATAACATTTCGTAGTCGTACTAAGGGGGCTTACGTCCGCCCATTTTGGTCGAGATTCTCCTGTCTCTTTCCATTTCATGATAGGCCATAGGTCATCATCGGTTCGCTGTTCCTCCACCAACACTGTGTCTTCCCAACTCTCTTGTCTCTCCACGGTGGTATGTAGGCATGGAACTTGTTCTAACCCTTCTTTTCGTTCCACAGAAGAACAATGTTTGCAATTCCGTGGGCATGGTCGTCTTGATAAGGCGTCGGCATTACCATGGTGTTTTCCTGGCCGATGTTCAATTTTGAAATTGTACTCTTGTAAACGCTGTAACCATCTGGCCACCTGTCCTTCAGGGTTTCGGAATTGTAGCAACCATTTAAGAGAAGAGTGGTCAGTTCTCAGCAGGAATTCTCGCCCATATAGATATTTGTGGAAATGTTCTATAGTTTTCACCGCGGCCAATAGTTCTCGGCGGGTCACACAATAGTTCTTCTCGGGCTTTGACAGTGTCTTGCTAAAATATGCGATTACTCTTTCTTTGCCGTCTTGAACTTGAGAAAGAACCCCTCCAATACCCACATTGCTCGCATCGGTGTCGACTATAAATGGTTTTCCAAATTCGGGGTAAGTCAAAATCGGGGTGTTAAACAACTTATTTTTAAGAACTTGAAAAGCTTTTTGACAGGTGTTCGTCCAATCAAAAGGCACTCCATTCTCGGTAAGTCTGTGCAAGGGGCGAGAAACATCCGCAAATCCCTTCACGAATCTTCTATAGTACGAACATAATCCTAAGAAACTCCTCAATTCATGCTGGTTCGTTGGTTGCGGCCATTTACGAACTGCCTCGGTCTTGTCAGGATCTGTACCAACGCCTTTACTTGATATGACATGACCTAGATATTTCACTTCAGTTCTAAACAACGCACACTTTTTGGGATTTAATTTTAGTTTTGCTGCTGTGAATTTCTGAAGTACTCTGCTTAGATTGGCGAGATGGTCTTCAAACGTTCGTCCAAACACAATGACATCATCCAAATAGACCAAGCAGATTTCCCAATTCAATCCTTGTAAAATTGTCTCCATTAATCTTTCAAAGGTAGCTGGTGCGTTGCATAGACCGAAGGGCATTACATTGAATTGCCAGAGACCGTTCCCAGTAGTAAACGCAGTCTTTTCCTTGTCTTCAGGATGTACTTCGACTTGCCAATATCCGCTCTTTAGGTCCAACGTCGAGAACCATTTAATGTCACTGGACAGACAATCTAACGTGTCGTCGATTCGTGGCAAAGGATAGCTGTCTTTATGTGTTACTTCATTTAATCGTCGATAATCAACACAGAATCTCGTTGATCCGTCCTTCTTACGTACCAAAACGATAGGGGAGGTCCATGGACTTTTCGATGGTTCTATTATCCCTTTCTCGCGCATATCCTTAATCAATGAATCGACTTCTTCTCGTTTGGCCCATGGTACTCGTCTGGGTGGCTGTTTGATTGGTCTTGCATCTCCTGTGTTGATTCGGTGGTACGCTAAATTGGTTCTTCCATAATCGCTGTCATCAATCGCAAAGACGTTCTTGTTAGTTCGAATTAGATGTTCTAGCTTTCGAGTTTCTTCTTCAGTAAGATGTTCAGTTGCCTTGTTGATTAATTCTTGTAATGCTTCTGGCAGCATCCCGTTTTCTTCCCTCTGTTCTTTCATTTGGTCCAAATGATTGATGGTGGTGACTGGTTCCAATGTCCCTATTGGTGTTCCTTTGGAAAGTTTTTGTTCAAAGCCTTTCAGATTGACAACTCTGATTGGAATCGTGGTGGAGCCGGTTTGTACCACAGTTCTTCCGACAAGGATAGCCTTCTGCCTCAAATCTTCGTTGCCTTGCTCTATGATTCCAGTGATTTCATAAGAGACATTATCCTCTATTGTAATTCGGGCAACAGCTTCGGAGTGTCCCGGTAAAAATTGATCTTCAGCAACGACGACCCGTAGTGTTCGCTGATCAGTCCCATTTCTTTGTAGTGGCAGTTCTTGATCTCCTATTCGTAAACATTTTGTGCCCATGTCTAGCTGGATTCGGTGTCTCTCCATGAAGTCGAGTCCCAAAATGATGTCGTCGGTGATATCGGCGACCAGCACTTGATGGTACAGGCTTGCGTCTCCTAGACCGATCACCACTTCGCATTCTCCATGAAACGATGTTGTTTCCCCTGTCGCAGTTGTTAAGACAGCATTTATGGTTAGCGGTCGAATCCTCCATTTACCGATTATTCGAGGGTTAACTATCGTTCTTGATGCGCCGGTATCCACTATCAGTTTTATTTTCCTGCCGTCTACAAAACCATCCACAGTAAGTGAATTAGCAGTGGTTGTTTTCGATACGGAGATGATGATTGGGGCTTTGGGACGCAAAGCCGGCTTTCGCCCCGTAAGGCCGGCTATTCTTAGTTTCCCTGCTTGTTTTCTTCGGCGGCTGACGCCTGTCTTCTTCCAAATGGACAGCCGCTGCTCAAGTGCCCCCTACGTCCACAATTCCAACATGTAACTTCTCGTTTTCTCTTGACACAATCGCGTGAAAGATGCCCCTGTTTGTCGCAAGTCCAACAGCGTGGGCGCTCACTCATCTCTTCTTTCGGTTTTGAAGACATGACTTCTTTAGCTATTTTTACCATTTCTTGCCGAAAAATCTCGCCATCTTCTTCAAAATTCAACCCAGCCTGCCGGATTCTAACATGTCCTTTGGATGCTTGTTTGGCTGCTTCATATTCCAGCGCATGCGACAATGCTTCGCCTGCAGTTTTATGTCGAGACATGCGCAGGGCTTGCTGTATTTCGACATCTCGCACTCCATCGACAAACATTTGGGTGGATAGCTGGTCTGTGAAGTCTTGAGGGGCACTAGGATAAGCCAACCGCACAAGCCTTTCGACGTCCGCTTCGAATTGTTGGAGGCTTTCGTTGCTACGTTGATAGCGACTTTTTAACTGCGCCTGGTACATTTGTTGTGGGTGTTTATCACCATAGCGCATCTCCAATCGGTCCACAAGAATTTTAAAATCGTTTTGTTGCATTTCTGGAATACCTTGCAAAACGTCTAGAGCTTCCCCACGTAGCGCTATGATTAGGGCAGTGGCTTTCTCCGTTTCATTCCACTCATTTGCCTTGGCAGCAGCGTCGAATTGTTTGAGATATACTGACCAAGAGACCTTTCCATCGAATGTTGGTGGTTTTATCCTCGACATTCTTACACTTCCTTCTTCGCTTTTGTTTAGTTTTGGGTACTCTTGAACGTTCATATTGGCCTTCATATCGTCTAACTCTTTTTGAAACTTTTTGTGTACGGCCTTTAACTCTTCTTGAACTTCTACTCTTACTTCCTTTATTTCTTCTTGAACTTCTACTCTTACCTCCTTCAACTCTTCTTGAACGTCTTGAACTTCTACTCTTACTTCTTTTAACTGTTCTTTCAATCCTTCTTGCTCAATTTTCATTGTTCTCATATCTTCTATTAATTTCTCTTGACCTGCCTTAATTTCTTCTTGACATGCTTTAATTTCTTCCTTCATTTCTTTCTGGCCTGCCTTCATTTCTTCCTTCATTTCTTCCTGGCCTGCCTTCATTTCTTCCTGGCTTGCCTTCATTTCTTCCTGGCCTGCCTTCATTTCTTGTTTCATTTCTTTAAGCATTTCCATCAAAAATTTCATTTGCTCCTCCATTTTTGCCGCTTGACTTGTTACTGGCATAAATCCTTACTCCTGACACCAATTGTTACGTAATTTTACAATATCACGTATTTCTCTTTCAACACTTTTTATTTAAATTAACTCCAACACAACAACGATTCAATAACTATTTCGGTAATAACAATAACTCTATAACTATTTCGCTCGTCAATCGCTTTCTTCTCTTCTCGCTTATCTCTGTCGCTCTCTTCTATCAAATACTGTCAAACTGTCCAACGCTGTTCCTTATATAGTATTATGGACGTTTCTAGGCAACTCTCGAAACGTCCAGCAACTCTCGGACTTTCTGGAACGCGTCATAGATTACTTCCACACAATTTTCGCAGTCGGCGCTTGTCAACGTCAGAATGACACATCTGTCACAATATCTATTATACATATTTTTTAATCATTAATATTTGTTGTGTATAAAATAATAATAAATTGCATAAAGCGCACAAAAAATCGCTAAAAGTCCTACAAGATAGATATAACATATCTATTATACATATTTTTTAATCATTAATATTTGTTGTGTATAAAATAATAATAAATTGCATAAAGCGCACAAAAAATCGCTAAAAGTCCTTCAAGATAGATATAACATATCTATTATACATATTTTTTAATCATTAATATTTGTTGTGTATAAAATAATAATAAATTGCATAAAGCGCACAAAAAATCGCTAAAAGTCCTACAAGATAGATATAACATATCTATTATACATATATTTTAATCATTAATATTTGTTGTGTATAAAATAATAATAAATTGCATAAAGCGCACAAAAAATCGCTAAAAGTCCTACAAGATAGATATAACATATCTATTATACATATTTTTTAATCATTAATATTTGTTGTGTATAAAATAATAATAAATTGCATAAAGCGCACAAAAAATCGCTAAAAATCCTACAAGATAGATAAAACGTATCTATTATACATATTTTTTAATCATTAATATTTGTTGTGTATGAAATAATAAGTTACATATTATATAGTGGTGGTGGTGGTGGGTGGTGGTGGTTATAATTATAATAATAATAAAACAAGATAAAAATGCATTTTTTTTCGATATCAATTTATTTACGTATTTTCGCGTAAATGGCAGATATACAAACATATCTGTTATATTTTTACAATTCAGTGGAAGATATAGGTACAAACAAGATTAAAAATTTAATAAAAAAAAATCAATTTTATTAGTACGTATTTTCAGTAAAAAAACCTTACATAATTAACTAGTAGGTAGGTACTTTTATACAAGATAGAAGAAAGTTCTTAGGTTGTATTACAATGTAAATATAATTTTTTATATTATTATACAATGAAATTATTGATACCCCCTCTATTTACATGGTTATTATATATTATGAACACAAATAGTACATATGCAAACCGCAAATTCTTAAAAGAACGCTATGGTTATTTTATATATATAATTAATTTACACATATATGGGTAGAAAAGATAATTTTCAACACAAATTTAACAAAAAAATGTTTCTAACGGAAAATACGTAGAAAACTGGGTATCTTCCCCCCACCCCCGAAGAGAACGATACTTTATATGGATGAAAAATGGTTTTACTACTTCCTTTCATGGCAAATGTGGCATTTTCTTTATTAATTTATTTTATTACAGTGTTATTTTTTCACAGAAAACTGACGTTCATTCTAGTTCCACAATTGTTTCGTAGCTCGTTCGTAACGCATAAAATACTGATTAATCAGCCGGTCCTATATAAATTGAGTTACTTATTACTTGCACAAATTCTCTCTAAAGAACGCTACGGAAATCGAAACATACTATTACAATACATTTCCCCATAATTTTTACAATTACATTTTTTAAATAGATTTTCAGATGTCGTATTTGAACAAAATGCGGTAAATTGATTGTTATTTTTTATATGCTCAATCAATATGGCAGCATTTCCCTTCCGCCTATGTTCCGGAAATGTATAAATGTAATTTAATGTTTTCGGTTTTATGTGCTTATTGAGGGGGTCGTAATCCATTGTAGACATCAGAGCAAAAGAAACAGGTTGATTGCTATTTTCTTCATATAGTATGTAGCAGGAAGGTTTCTTATCACCGTACCATTGAAAAATCATATCATCCTCTTCAATATTTAACCGTTTTATTTTTCTGACGGCTTCTTCCCCATAATACATGGTACTAGTAACTTTATTCATTGTGACTTTTTTCTTATAATTCTATTGCTGATCGAAACACAACCATTCGCTACTAACTAACTACCTGTAATAAGTTCTTTAGAAACGGAGAAGGGTAGTGCTAGAATGAAGGGTCACGTGTTATTAATTTGTTAAAAGAGTGGTGGGGGAAGGGTATCAATACTGTATAAACTCTTATTATAAAAAATTTATACAAAATGTACCTATATTACTAATTATTATTATTTTTTACAATTAACAATAGGTTCAAGCTGATATCTCTGTGTTTCCGTTGCACGACCTTATCAGTTTTCCGTTAATATTGCAAGTCTGCAGGCCGACAATAGTATAATTAAAAATAATAACATACCTAGTTAATTTAGGTAATAACCTAAACTGGTGTGATGTTGTTATAACATTAAATACCATTAATAAATGAACAATCTAAAGAAAAAAGGAAAATTTACTATTGGCTACGCAAACCTTATATATAATAAAAAACTTACTGAAAACTCTGATTACTGTAACCTCGTGTATTTCCCTCATTTTTTATTTTGTTATCCAAAATTTTCGTTGTCATCGTCATCATCAGTTGAGTGGATATTGATATTTTGAAGGCCACTACCACCAAGTGTATTGAAGAAACAGTTTATACCCATAACTTCATCGTTACCATAGAGAGAGTCGAGTGAGCCAATTGGAGATAAATATATTTCGAAATCATGATATTGTTTAGCCCAATTTCTATTCCCACAACTAAACATTGGTGTTACTAAACAACTACCACACCAATTATTTAAATCTTTAAGAAAACCGATGATTTTTAAAACATTACCAAATCGTTTTGAATAATTTATTATCTTTAATTCATAATTAGGAAATTTATAATTTATAAATCATTATCATCATAACTACAATTGAAACATAATCTGTTATTATTGATAAAAGATGCAGGCGGTGACATTTAGCAATATTGAAAACAGGCATACATAGGCCTAATTTTTGTATTACAAATATTTAAATTTAGCATTAATGTAATCCAAACAGCTTTTTCAAAAGGTCGATTCTTCTTGAAATAATATACCGGTAGCAGTTTTGTTTTTTTCAATTGCTGCTGTAAATATGGATTCAAACTGTAATCTATTAATTTTAATCGCTGCTGTAGAACTTGTTTTTCCGGACCGGAATAGATAACACTGTTAAAATTTTCAGCACACACGATTTTAATTTGTACATCAAGATATTCTTCTACCTGTCGAAAATCGACCAGAGAAAACCCATTCTCGTAGGAACAGCCTACCATCGCGCACAATCGTTGGGACAGCTTGGTCTGCAGAGCTCGACCTTTCCTAATATATTTTATTTCGTTTGAGGAAAGTGGTTTATTATTACTCCCCAATAAAAACTCGTGTTTATTATAGGTAAGAGCGGCTATTATGGCTCTAGCTCCACATAAGTTGTCGTCATTATTTATAGAGATTACACTACGTTTGGTATGGCGGTTCGTTTTTAAATTTAAGATTTTCGTACGACCAGTACCGCGAGGCATCTTAAAAATTTGGATGTCAAACGTCGTAGCTAATGCATTAACCTTTATTGTATATTATCATGTGTGAAAAAACTGTTTTTTTTAACAGAAACGAACGATAAACTTACGCCTACAAGTTAAGGAAACAACGCTATAGAAATAATAATAATCAAACCACATACACACACACACACAAAATGATAACGTTATTCATAGCGAATGTTATACCGAGTCTTTTAATCTCTACGGTTTTTTTTTCTATACTGTAACATCAATTTTACATAACGATAAATTTTTTTCTGCTATCCAACGGTGTTTTATTGCAGTACCTATTATTGATAATATTTTGCAAAGGTCTTTAATTCATGATTTAAGGTAACACACACACACACACACACACACACACACACACACACACACACACACACACACACACACACACACACACACACACACACACACACACACACACACACACACACACACACACACACACACACACACACACACACACACATACACACACATACACAAAATGATAACGTTATTCATTGCGAATGTTATAGCGAGTCTTTTAATGGATTCTCCCCTGGGCTGTTAACATAACCCATTTTACATCAGTTTCAGCATCAGCTCCGATAACAGCTACATCAGGTCCGATAACAGTTACATCGGGTCCGATAACAGCTACAGCCGAAAAAACCCGATGAAATCCGATGAAGGCTTTTAGGGTGTAGGGCTAATTTAAGTTAACTCTACGGTTTTTTCTAGATTGTAACATCAATTTTAAACAACGATAATTTTTTTCTACTATCCAGCGGTGTTTTATCGCAGTATTTTTGATAATATTTTGCAAAAGCCTTTACCTCATGATTTAAAGTAAAAAGTGCCTATGTTACTCTGCATGGTGCCCTTGGGAAAATGTGGAAATTTTTAAGCAAAAAAAAAAAAAGACAGTGTCTTTTTTCTAATTTTAATGGTATTTTCTGGTAGTAGGTATTATTGATATTATTTCGCAAAGGGCTGTTAACAATTTTTTCAAAGACAATTATTTGGCGTCGAACAGTATCGTAATTGTTTGTTATATTTATGTGCATATCTGTTGTTGTTATATGTGCATTTCCGTTGGCACAATTTCTGTCGCGGTTTGCAGTGGATAAGCATTTTAGAGAAAATGGAAAATGCATAAGTAAGGGTCCATGTAATTGATTCTGTTATTGTTAAGTGCACAGTGGCAATGGACAAAAAAACAGTTTACCCACACTAGAGGAAGAGCGGCGCCCACCTTCTAGGAGGGCAAATAATTCTAGAAATGTAAGTTATTAAATTTTTATGTTTATTGATATTCACTTATTTTTTTTTTTTTACAACAACAGCAAACACCACCGTCACCAACGCCACGGCCACCACTCAACGACGTGGTGGAAATTAAATTGACGGATGAGGAGAGGCGTTACATTTTAAATATGTAAAAGTAAGTAATTTTTAATTATTTATTTATTTAAATATAAGTTACGGGTATTAACCCAACATATAGTGGTTATTAATCTCTAACATTATTTTATTGTTACGGTTATCCTCATCCGGGCAACTTTTTCCACCGCCACGCCATACTGGGGGGGTAAGTAATAAAATCTATTTATTTATTGTAAATTATTAATTTTCTAAAAAATTTTTAAATAAAATACTTTCAATAATAATTTTAGGAAGCTGTGTAAAGGTAGATAATAGGTATAATTATTATCAACTTTTACTGAAATTCTTTCAATTATCGTAGGTGTTGACTGTGCCTGGTTAGGCCGTTAGTTTACGCGGGTACCTATTAACAACCACGGTAGAGTCGAGAAATCTTAAAATCCCACGCCAATCTTCGTCCCATCGCAACGACGACGATCGTAAAAGGTGAGATTTATAAATTGAATAAATAGATAAAAAATAACATATTATTATTATTGTAGATTCGACCTGCCTGAAACGAAAAAATATTTTCTGGTCAATAGTGGAAGTCCTCGGTTCAACCCTTCCAGCAGATAATCATTAACAATAAAAGAAGAGTTCGTCGAACAGGACAATTTTTAACCCGTGCTTTGTTTCATCCTGCTACTATGGAGAAGAAGTTTTTAGTTTGAAACATTTATCTTTCTTGAAAGGTGCGATTTATAAACTTTATAGATAGATAAGACATAACATATTCTTGTTATTATTGTAGATTGAACCTGGTTGAAATATTCTCTGATCTGCAGAGAGAGAGAGAGAGAGAGAGAGAGAGAGAGAGAGAGAGAGAGAGAGAGAGAGAGAGAGAGAGAGAGAAACATGGGCACAAAAATGGAAATTATTCTCTCGAATTAACAGCGGTAATCTTCGCTTCATCCCTTCCAGCAGATACATAATAATAATTATAATAAAAAGAAGAGTTCGCCGAACAGGACAGTTTTCAACCCATGTGTTTGCTTCAAACGAGAGCTCACAAAAAAGCTAAGTGATTAGTTATAATATTCTCATTCCATCGAGCAATGGATTATTGAACAACTTTCATCCAAACTCTTCTTTTTTTTTATGTAACTGCCATGGTTACTGAATGCTTATCATTAGGGTGTTTCGAAGTAAAGGTACTTGTAACTTCACTTAGTTTCCAATCAAATACCTTAACATCTCTTATTTTTTACATGTTCAAATTAAGTATACTTACACGTCAGTCTGTGAAATCAACTTGAGGTTCAAATGTCGTAAATCATAATCAAATATTCCACGATCTGCTTCTACATTCAGTTTAATATAGTTTGCAGTTATATTTAACACTGCTGCTACTTGAACCTAAATACGAACGCCTCACCTGACGTCGTCTTTAATTTTTTACATCAAAAAGCTTCTACTTGTTCCATCGGTGTTTCGGACCATGCTAGAATTATTCTTATTCCATCGAGTTTTTGAAGCAATAAAATCACCATTAGGTTTTGATGTTTCTTCACAGTTTTCTTTCAACATTTCTAAAACTAGTGATACTATCTAGCTAAAGTCCCTAGCTCAAATCGAAATTATGCAGCTTCATAAACTTCATAAACTATTATGATAATTATCATTTACCTACTGAAGCAATGAATTGAACAACTTTCATACAAACTCTTCTTTTTTTTTTGTTACTGTTATGCTTACTGAATGCCTATCATTAGGGTGTTTCGAAGTAAAGGTGCTTATAACTTCACTTAGTTTCAAATAAAATACCTTAGCACCTCCCATTCGAGGTAGACAATCTTTTTGACATGAGTACATATAGAATTTCATTCCTCATGGGAAAACACTTGCAAATTTTTGTCTTGCTAGGGTTTCATTTCTTCTAGTAACGCATCTATGGCATATACAGGGTTACTCGTTTTATGTGCCTTTATTATTTCATACAACTCTGGTTTTGCCATCTATTCATCCCGGCAAATGTGAGTTATATATATAACGTCAGAACTTCTAACTGTTTCTTTATATATAAATATATATATAACAAATTATATTTATATTTTAATACAACCTAAGAACTTTCTTCTATCTTGTATAAAAGTACGTACCTACCTACTAGTTAATTATGTAAGATTTTATTACTGAAAATACATACTAATAAAATTGTTTTTTTTATTAAGTTTTTAATCTTTTTTGTACCTATATCGTCCACTGAATTGTAAAAATATAACAGATATGTTTGTATATCGGCCATTTACGCGAAAATACGTAAATAAATTGATATTGTAAAAAAATGCATTTTTATCTTGTTTTATTATTATTATTATTATAACCACCACCACCCACCACCACCACCACTATATAATATGTAACTTATTATTTCATACACAACAAATATTAATGATAAAAATATAAAAAAGTTTTACTACCTATAATATATATAAATATATTTATTTGTTTGTTATTGACAGCGATTGTTTGTGCATTTTATGCAATGTAGGCAGGCAGGCAGGCAGGTAGATGCCTATTATTTCATACACAAAAAATATTGATGATTAAAAAATATGTATTGTTAGATGCTGTATATAACCTAAACACAATATTTACACAAAGAGCACGTGTGGATGTGTCGCCGCCGCCTGTCAGCAGGAGAACCCCAGTGGTTATCGAAATGCTGCCTGGAGCGCACGGTTGCATGTTATAATCGGACTAATTACCATTTAATTGTGTTATAAGAAAGTTGTTTTATTAATCTGTGACAGTCATTAAAAAAATTAAAAAAAAAACAAAAAGGCAACTACCTCCTATAATATACATTTATTTTTTCGTTTCTTTTTTTTTAAACGCTTACGATGCAACATTATCCAAGCTCCTTTCGTAGGTGATTAGTTTACGCGGTTGCAACCCAAACAGTATTCCGACTAGGCATCGACGGTTCGAACCGCGGGCGCGCACAACTGAACTTTTTTTCTCTAATACACATATTGCTTATTATAGGAATAATAAAATAAGACAAATCGCAAAGATGGCCGACATCAGCTGATGACGATGATGATGGGGCGCAGCACTCGGCAAAGGTAGTGGAGCACCCTCGAGCTAACCAAACAAAGATGACCGACAATGATGATGATGATGATGATGGGGGCGCAGCGAAGCACCCAACGAAGGTAGCGGAGCACCCGGCGAAGGGGGCGGAGCACCTAACAAAGATGGCCGACATCAGCTGATTATGGGCACGTCACGACGGCGAAACCGACCAATAGGAAACGAGTGGGGGCGGGGCAAAAAAGAAGGACAGGGGATAAAACAGCTGAATATGACGTCATTCACCCATAAGAAATACATTGGGGGTTGGATTTTAAATGTCTTCTAGTAGCCCATTAACTACTGTCTTCGAACTTTACCTCACTAGCCAGTTTTGTGTTCTCGAACTTCTGTCTCATCTTCTCTGCTTCTTTTTGTACTTCTTCCTTCAACTCATCTCTTAGCTTTTCTTGTCGTACTTCCTGTGCCTCTTCTTTTAATCCTTCTTGCTCAATTTTTATTGTCCTTATATCTTCGACCAATTTCTCTTGAACTGCCTTAATTTCTTCTTTTCTTGCATTAATTTCTTCCTTCATTTCTTATTGTGCTAATTTAATTTCGTCCTGTCCAGCTTCCATTTTATTCTTCAATTCTTCCTTCATTTCTTCCTGGCCTGCCTTCATTGCCTTCATCGTTTCCATTAAAGCCTTTAATTGTTCTTCCATTATTGCTGATTGTTTTCTTGTTACTGGCATAAGGCTTCAAAATTCTTCTTCTCTTCGGACCTCTTCTACAATCTGTCGCACTAACTTTCTTCGGGAATCTTCAATTCCCTTACTATCCCACTCCTAACACCAAATGTGACGTGTTCAGTCACGGAAAACACAATTAGCAAAACAAACCAACGAATTTATTTAATTACTAAAGTTATTTGACTTCACTACAGTTATAAACAAGTCTACACAATTTATTTCACTAAAAAGTCTCTTTTCCCGCTCGCCTCTGTGTGAACACTATCTATCGCTCTCTATAATTTAGACACTATCTATCTATCGCCTATCGATCGCTTCGCTTCCAAACATCAGCTGTTCACTGTCAACTAACTCGGTGTGAGCGTCTCGCCTTTATATAGTCTTTTCAGCCTTTTTCTAGGGAATTCTACAGCCGTCTAGTAATCCAATTGTTTTCACATTGATCTTTGCTGGTGTTTTCTAGATGTTTCAGGAAAGCCGGGAATATTCCTTATGTATTCAGGGAGGATGTTCGTTAATTATGCTCACACTAACTTAATTGGCAAGTACTCGTAACAGTATGTAAAAGTAGCAATACCAACATTGAATTAGAATTAAGTGAACCATCTACCTCAGAATGTTCATCATTAAGGCGTAGTGCTAGGATTGCCAAATTAAAACAATAAATGATTGTTTTAATTTTTCCTTGGAGGAAGATGTAATGTACCATTACTTTTACTACCTATATACATTATTACTTTTAATACTTTTATTACTTTTATAATATAAAGTATATTAATTATTACTTTTATTTCATTGTTCATTGTAAACAGATTGGTAACTTCATTTATCACAATTATTGCGACTATATTTACAAATATTTCATTGAGTAAAGTAGGATGTTTGTTATTTGCATATTAATCTCCAGAATGTTCATATTTTCTATTATCATTTAATAATGTAAGATTTTCATGAGAACGATAAATATTGATCTATATTCACATTTAATTTTCTGTTGCAACTGTAAACAAAGTATCAATTAAGTTTATTTGTCAAACTTTCGAGGGAATTGTCAACAACTAACAATTCTTCAATTTTATCAATGTTGTCATTGTGAAGAAAAGAAAGAAGTTTATTTAATGACAGAACACAGAATACAGGGACAATCAATCAGTCACTTTCCTAAACACAATTACAACAATACTGGTCATCTTTCATCTTTCATCCATCACTAAATATAAAATAAAGTTAATGTTAGTGTTAAGTGCAACTATCTACTAATAAATAAAGCCTGAAGAAGGGTCCTTGTTGCGGGTTTTATTACTCCAAAAACATCCCATTACATGTATAACATGTTATGTCTAATGAATAACTACGTTATCAACAGTTTTACCAAATATGATGCTTAAATGCGATCATAAATTATGACAATCAAAGTATCACCACACCTAATATAACCATATATACATTTTCTAAAAACATGTGATAAGGTTATTAATTCCTATACGCTTAAGAAAATACTCGTACGTATGCATAACGGCGTGTGTGTCATTCAAGATTATAATGCAATTTTACCAGGCAATCAACAACTGGCATACACACACACGCTTATTGTTTAAACAATTTCAATCCATATGAACCGATGAACGTTGACTCGATTAATAATTACGTATAGGTACTCTCCTGACCTCCCCCCCCGCATCCCATCGGTACTATCGGTACTGTTCAGTACATTAGTCTTATGAGTCGTAAGACGTAGTAATCGAGGGTGATTGCATCATAATAGTCATAAATATTCGACGCCTTTGCTGAGCTGTACTACAGAGTAAACCGTAGAGAGTATATGTATCTGCGATCTCGTAAACCATGCTAGTCTTTTCGCAGAGGTATGAGTTTTCCCCCTGACGACAAGATCGACAACAGCAGTTTACAACATCGAGATTATATTCTCTACAGCTGTGACAGAAAAGCAGAGGTCTGTTATCACTACATAGTTAACAACAGAATCCTGTTTCTTCCGTACAGTTTATGCGAAGACGTCGACAAAGTATACATTGTAGTCGGAGGGTGTTGAAAGTCTACCTGAAAGGTGTAAGCACAACTGATACACGGGAAAGGTCCATGTTAAGTCGGGAAACCTTTCCGAGGAAATGATGCTGTTACAAAGTGACAGCGGTTTAAATAGCAAATATGATTTGCAGACGCAGCATTAGCTTCACGTTGAACGCCTACTTTTGTGCTAATATGTACACACACACACACACACACATACACATACGCACATACACACACTACTTTAACTTTTGTTTTACTGCAACCACACAATAATTCCGCAAGCTATCATTTTACGTGTGTAAGTTCATCATACACATACACAGACGGACATTACTTGTCGTTCACGATGAACACCTACGGTTTTTGTTATACGCATACTTCAACAACTTTGTCATCGGTACAATGTTATTGAGAAGCAACTAATAACTTTAAACGCTCACACAATTCATTAGCGTCATCTATCGACTTGTCGTTGTTGGACTTCGTCGAACTATAGGTTCCGATGTCGCGCCAGCGAAGATTAGAATTCCTCTCTGGGGAAAGTGGACCTGTTTTCGCGGTCTGCGCCAGGCTATGAAATGTCGAGCGACAGCGCCACCTTAGTTTGCCCCACATGAACTACAGATATTTTTTAAATTACTAAAATCGGTATTACCGACATACATTACTCATACTTTTTAGTGAAACGACAACAGATGACGCGACGGCGGTTGTTGTAATTTGTAATCAACAGAGAAATTCCCCATTAGTTATAAACAGTTTGTGCAGTTCATGGCGTTCCATTTAATAGTAACAAAATTTATTAAAAGTGTTTGTTAGAACTATTTTTACCTGTCCTGAAAGTAAGTAATGCATTAAGTACTTCAATCATGCTTTACAATAAGTAATTATATTCTGAAATAGTGCTTGTCAGAAACTTTACTCTTCGAATCAAAACTAGTTAAATTAATAGGTAGTCATCGTTTATTAATCTGCTCTTGATATTATTGCAGATAATAAAAAAAATGGAAATACACACAAAAATGTGCTGCGTCGAAGAATGTGGGGAAATTACCCCAAAGTAACAATGCAATGATGTTCAGTATACAAGAGAATACATTTATTTGTTGTAATTCTTGTAGGTACAAGTTTCCCAAACAATCACATTTGCAACGTGTATGGGTTGAAAAGGTTTTTCTCTGTCACACACAGAACTGCATTTCCCAGTAGTTTACACTACTATGGGGTGTGTGGCAAGCATTTCCGCCCTACATGCAAAATGGCAAATGGGAACCTGAGGCGCCATGCAGTGCCAAATGTGTACTTACCTTGTTAGCATTTCAATTGCAGAAATAAACAAAAATTAATTTGAAATGTTCTACATAGATTATACTATTCCTGAAGGAGTAGAAGTGCAAGAAGCCGCTTTCCATGTTCCTGAACTAACAGGGGTTGAAACGAAAGTGGCAGGTATTGTAATTTGTTGTTGTTGTGAAACTTAAGTTCCAATTAAAATGTTTTGTAGAACTTATTCAGGTAGAGGAAAGGGGGCAGACGATGTTGTTGTCCCCATTAAAAGACACCGAAGTACTGCATCCAGTGAGAACATATGTGGGTAAAAGAAGAATTGTTTCAACTGCAGGTAGTTATGCAGATAACAGTTTGAAATATCTAAAACATGTGTAATTATTTGTTATAGAAAGTACAGGAACATTGGACAATCTAGAAGCCAGTACTTCTGCAGTTTCTCAAACTTTATCACCCCCTGTAGAAGCGAGAAGCAGTACTAAATTAGGTAAAAAACAATTTCATTGTTCACACAAATATACCTATCTTTAGTTAATTTATTTATACACATTAAAATACAAAAAGTGCATCATTAGATGTGACTAGCAATATGTAAATTTCAAAAGCTTAGTTGTATGGTTACTGAATGTAATGATTTCATTACAGGGATTCGACAAGGTTAGAAGAAGGGATCAACTGTTCTGGGCAAGATTCGTAAATTTCGTAAGGTTTTGGGAACCAGTAGCAGTAATGCGACAGGTTTGATGAAGAAGAACGAAAATCTGCTAAATTATTTGGAGGGCGTGAATGATTCCACCCTTCACTTTTTCAAGTGTCAGTTAAGAAACCAGAAGCTACAACCCCGGGAACGACGGTTTACACTTAACGACAAAGTGTTTGCATTGTCACTTTACAAGCAGAGTGGAAAAGCCTACCGTTTTTTATCCCAATGTTTCAGTTTTCCATCACGTACAACGCTTGCTCAAATATTGCAGTCAATTCCACTTTTCCCTGGAATGAATGAGCACATATTTGAGTATTTGCGAACGGCGGTGTCCAAACTGAAGGATCCGGATAAATTCTGTGTACTCATGTTTGATGAAATTTCTTTGCAGCCTGGACTTCACTACTCCAAACGGCTGGACTTTGTTGAAGGCTTTGTAGACTTGGGCGGAGGCTTTCGTAAGAATCGCTTTACTGACCATGCTCTGGTATTCATGATCAAAGGCATTCGGAGTGGTTGGAAGCAACCTGTTTTTTTTGGATTTTGTGAAGGTACAACTGCCACTGTAGACTTGGTTCGGCTTATAAAAGACCTTGTTTGGCGTCTCCATAGCATTGGACTGAAAGTAGTTGCATCTATATGTTATCAGGGATCTACCAACCGAGCCGCTGTCAACACTCTCCTCAATAATTATACAAGGGCAGAGTGCCTTCGTTCAGGGGAGGAGTGTCGATATCTCGGTTATGTAATCTATGGTTAAGAAGTTGTTCCAATATTCGATCCGCCTCATCTGCTGAAAGGTATTAGGAGCAGTCTTCTTACCAAAGATTTACGTTTCACGCAGGACGGTAAGGAGAAAGTAGCGAGTTGGTCACATATACTGCAATTATATCAGATAGATCAGCAACAGGGTCTTTATAGGCAGTGCTACAAGTTAACGGACGAGCACGTGCTACCTCATAAAATTCGGAAAATGAAGATAAAAGTTGCAACGCAAGTGTTCAGCCACACCGTTGCTGCTGCCATGCGTACCAGGACAAGTTACAGTCCTTTCGTACCGAAAGATTCCGCTTATTTTCTAGACCCTTCCGCAAATGACACCGCCGATCTCTTGCTGTTCTTCGACATGCTTTTTGATAGCGTCAATGGCTCGCAGGTGAAATCATCTATCGGTAAGCGACTACGGTGCATGGTGAAACACAATTCCGGTCATCTTCAGTTCTGGCAGTCTGCCATTGCTGTCCTGCAAACCATGTCCTTCAAAGCCAAAAATACTAAAACCACTATTCCTAGCCTTAAGAACTGGGTTTCTACTCTGAAGGGATTTCTGTATTTGTGGGAAAGATTGAAAGGGTCATTTCAATCAATTTCTCCCAGGAATTTTAATCAAGATCCCTTGGAGAATTTTTTCTCACAAATTAGAAACCATTCTGTGAGAAATCCCACCTGTTCTTCCTTTGTCGCATCATTTAAAACCATCCTTTTAAACAATCTTTCCTCAGCGCGTTCCGTAGGCGCTAACTGTGAAGAGGATGTTTCGAAAAGGCCTGTTTTTTGTTGTGATTGGATTAAAATAATAATTTCGCCACAACGGGTGTACTACTGTACCACATATTAAAACTCGAAGGACCACCGTAATAAAACACGGAAATGTATATACACATATATTTACACGAACTAAATGTATATATTTACAAATACTGTTTTTGAGAAAAACTCAGCTGAGTACTGTGGACTAATTCAAAGTGAATTACTGTTGAGTTCGGAAAGACGAACTGAATCTTATGGTATGTTTGATCTGATAATCTGATCTAATGTTGTAATGAATAATGATTAATACTGAATTGTAATCGATAATAATAATAATAATGAATAAATACTTGATATTTATACCACCCTTCAACTGGAAGGGGGTAGTTCACAAAATGGGGTACACTGATGCGTAATACACACCAAATAAGGTATTGTTGCTAAGCCTAAATAAAATATAAATATTATGGAATATACAGAGCAGGCAAGAAACCAGATTTTTGGAAATTCTAAATGATCTGAATGGAATGCAAAAGCAAATAAATTTAATACTACAATACAATGATTACAATAACACCCTAATCTGGTTTCCTACCTGTTTGAGGTGAATAACCTAATGACAACGTATATTACAATTCATAACTATGGCTAAATGGAAAATTTATAAATACATATTATATACAAAGAACCGGCTTTGTGCCGAAACATGCCGGCCGCCTTGAAAGCGTTGCTTTCAACCCGTTTTATTCGTTATCACTGAAATTACCGGGTAACGGTAGAGCACACACTTTGGTAACGGATCGTTTTAGTATAGCACCATTTGCTGTTTTTATTGACACCACACGTACGACACTATCATCACCAGGCGCAATTCGGTCACACGTCCTGTGCGCCACTGACATGGGGGAGTATTGTCCTCGCGTATTAAAACGAGGGTTCCAACCTTCAGGACGTCGGCCATATTCCTTTTCCATTTGGTTCGAACCTGCATCTCGCTTACATACTCCTTGCTCCTGCGATTCCAAAAGTGCTGGAGGAGTTTTTGTATGTGTTGGAATTAATTGAGCCGATTTTCCGGAATATCTTACACATTCTCGTCTGGTAGGGATGTCAACTTCCTTCCGATTAAAAAGTGCGAAGGAGTGAGAGGTTGGGGATCATTGGGATCACAGGATAATGGAGTTAGAGGGCGGGAATTGAGCACTGATTCAATTTGTGTGAGAAGAGTCTAAAACTCTTCGAAATCCAAATGAGTATTTTTTGTTACTCGTTTTAAATGATTTTTTATGGACATCACTCCAGCCTCCCATAATCCTCCAAAGTGAGGTGAAGAGGGTGGAATGAAATGCCAACTGATTCCATTATCACTAGCAAAGTTGATAATTTTACTCTGATTGTCCTCATTTTGAAGCATGTGCTTTAATTCAATCAGATCATTATGGGCACCTCTGAAATACGTACCGTTATCGGAATAAATATTTGAGGGTCTTCCTCTTCTAGATATAAATAGCCTTAACAAAGATAAAAATGCGTCTGATGTTAAACTAGTTGTGAGGTCTAAATGTACAGCCTTTGTTGAAAAGCAAACAAAAATGCATATTGTAGCGACCAGGGACTGTATGAGTATGCGATAACAACTTGTCTGCATGTACTTCTTATCTTTAACATGCTTACGGCGTTGACACCGCACACGGTACTTTTGTTGTTATCAACTTACAAGATTTAAATCTTTCTCCAGCGACAAGTAACAAGTTCAATTCTGGAATCATCGACGACATTCTAATTATTAATCATCATTCGGGAATAATCAGGATTTCCTTTTCGAATCATCCAGAAAGTTCGAAAGGTGTATATAAAGTGATCATCTTTGGACCGGGGGAGTAGTAGTTGTAAGAAAGCATCAGTGCGCGAATTAAAACCGATAATAGACAAAGTGATATAAATAAATTTTAATATAAATAAGTGAATTGTTGTGATATAAATGGTAGTTCTAAGTTAGTGTTTAAGTGTTATAAATAGTGTTAAATAAATAATTGTTTAAATAAATACTTTGACTAGAAAATTCGTTACAATATATATGCCTTTATAAGTTGAGCACCGCGGCCTTTTTTTGATTTAATAAAAATTGGACCAGCATAATCGATACCGCAACTAGAAAATGGCGGCGATGGAGTAATTCGTTGTTTAGGAAGATTCCCCATGATATGTGCTATGCATTTTGGTTTTGCACGGAAGCAAGTTATGCATTCGTGCGTAATTTTCCTAGCAAGGTTTCTTCCTGAGACTATCCAATATCTATCTCGAATAGAAGACAGCAATTGATTGGGTCCACAATGAAGTAATCGAACATGTTCGAACCTAAATATTAATCTTGTGATAAAGTGTGAAGGATGTAAAATAAAAGGATTTTTTTTGTCAAATGTAAATTCAGATTTTTCAATGCGACCTCCTACACGCAAAATGCCATCATTATCTACAAATGGGTTTAAAGAAAGTAAGGAGTTTTTTGTATCTAATCCTTTGCCTTGTTTTAATTTATGTATTTCAGTTGCGTAAGTTGCCTGCTGAAACATTTTTAACAATAATGCGAGCGATTTTTTTATCTCGTTCTGTGAAATAGGACCATAAAATCTTTTATTATGCGTTGACCTTAAATTATTCACGAAACGAAGACAGTAAGCAACAACACGCTGTAGTTTTAATAATGATGATAATTTGGAAAAACATTCTGAATTATTTGTTTCTACGGAAACGTTGGTGACTAATCATTCTTCTAGATTTGTAATTTTAAATATACTACAGGGTGTTGGCCACCGTGTTTCGTCCTCGGATAGCCAATGAGGTCCTTGCCACCATAATGGTGTATTGTTTAATGAAGAAGTTTCTACTCCGCACGAGACTAAGTCCGCGGGATTTTCCTCTGACATAATATGCCTCCAATTTTTGTTGTCAGTTAATGTCTAAATTTCTGAAACTCTATTACAAACAAATGTTTTCCACTTAGTTGGTGCTGCGTTGATCCAACTTAGTACAATTGTTGAATCGCACCAAAATACGGATTTATTGAATGGCATTTTCATTGCTTGTACTACCTTTTCGTATAATTGAGCTAATAAAAGAGCTCCACATAACTAGCCGTGGAAGAATAGTTTTTAAAGGTGCAACGCGCGACTTAGAGCATAGTAGAGAAACTTGATATTGACCAGAATCATCCATACTTCTTGCATATAAGCAGGCACCTTAAGCCTTTTCTGAGGCGTCGCAGAATCCATGTAACTACTATTGCAGCCTTTTTACATTTCATATGATATGTCTTGGAATAGCTAATGATTTTAATGAAAATAATTTATTTTGACATTCTATCCATTCGCTATGTAGTTCGAATGGCAAAGATTCGTCCCAAGATACTTTGTACTGCCATAATTTCTGCATAACTTGGACTTTACAATTATAGGAGCTAATAAACCCAATGGGTCATAAATTTGGGATATCATGGACAATATAGTCCTTTTAGTTATGTAAGTTTGTTTTGTCAAATTACACAATGAATACTGAAAATTGTCTGTTTGAGAATTCCAAACTATTCCTAATGTTTTTGATTCCTCTTTAGAAATATTGATTATGTTTTGTTCTAACTTACTACCTGTATTAAGTTGATTTAATATAATTGCGTCATTGGATGCCCATTTGCATACCTAATTGAAATTTGGCCGAACCTAAAACGTTTACTATTTGCCCTTGAATCAAAACTGCTTCTTCACGGGAACTGAAACCTGTTAATAAATCGTCCACGTTAAAGTAATTTTTGATAACATCCGCAGCCTTAGAATAACTTTCGGGGCAATCATTCGCGAGTTGACTGAAACATCTAATTGCAAGAAATGGCGCTGATGTCATTCCATATGTTACAGTGTTAAGTTTATAATATTCGATCTGTTTGTCGGGACTTGAGCGCCAAAGGATGATCTGTAAATCTCGCTGATCGTTTTGTACCATCACCTGACGGTACATTTTAGCTTTGTCGCCTGTTAAAACAAACTGATGTTTACGAAAGCGCAGAAGAATAGAAAAAAGGTCATTTTGAATTGTAGGTACCACAAACTGAATATCATTGAGCGATAATCCTGCACTACCTTTAGCTGAAGCGTCGAACACAACGCGGAGTTTTGTGGTCAAGCTGCTATTTTTACCACCGGGTGATGAGGTAAAAAGTATTTAAATGTATGTGATTCATCATTGAGTGAAATTTTTGACATATGGCGTAGACTTTTATATTCTGACAAAAACTTAGTGTAGTCTTGTAAACGTTTTATTGCCTGTATTTTGGAATACGGGTGTGAAGACAACCACATCCACAGAATACGTATGAAGTACAGTCCGACATACGTCACTAGGCCAAGACAAGATTAACATTATCTTATTTTCAACGTTACAAAACGATATAATTTCGAACAAAGTAATAAAAGCTTATCACATCTGATAT
>CM055664.1:9882564-9917483 GCA_029378335.1 Agrilus mali | reverse complement strand
CCGTGTTTAAGTGGTACAAATACGATAAACATAACCTCGAGTGGTAGATCTTAAATTAATCTACGGCTTTTAAGAAGCGGGTTATTGGTACAAAATACAAAATTAAAAAGAATACCACAAGAATAAGATGGAAAATAGAAAGGATTTATAAAATTTAAGTGTTAATTTATTTCAGTGGGCAGTTATCTTTTAAAAATTACTTCAATCGTTTTTTCTGAAATAATTACAAACTTTATTGTATTAACATCTAGTTTGTATATTTTAAAGTAAATTGCGTAATAATGATTCGTAAATGAAAAATAATTGAATTTATTAGTAATTTATTCAGGCTCAGAACATAAGTAAGTTTATTTATTTATTTGTCAGTAAATACATTCCACTGAGAGAAATAAATCCTGTTTGTAGACCGGACAAAATAAAGGTTGTTAATATTAGAAGCTGATTTCTTCCTTCGAGAACATCATTGCATTTTATACAACTCTGGGTTGTTTAAGTCCTTTATCGATTAGATATTGTTATATATTCTTCTTTGGGTATTTAGTCCTGGGCAGTTGATGATATATCCCATTGTTTGGATGGAGTTGGTGTTACAGTTTGTACATTGTGGGGTAGTTATTCATTAGGTATACATGTGTTAAATATGTATAGCCAATTCTGAGTATTTTTTGTAATGTAACTTCTTAAATTGATAATTTTTTCGATATTAATTGTTATGGGAATGTTGAACGTAAATAACAGCTACACTACTACAAAAATACGTAAAAGAGAAAACACACCAAAAACTCTTCCATGCACTGTATTGAATAATAAGTTAACTTAAAAGTAAGGTTAGGCCGTTACACGTCAAAAATAGACGTTCAGTAGGTCATTTGTTACAATTTCGCGCCGTTGTCAAATCGTTTCGACGCAATCCATTCTACTAGCTAGTAGCGTACTAACTGACGTCTATGAATACGATGCAGATAGTAGGGTCTTAGTAGCTACTAGTTAGTAAACTACTTAGATCCTACTAAACCGTTGACTATGAATAAGGCTGTATAGAATTGTTTATATAATTCGGCTCTGCTACGAGGAAGTAGCGAAGTAGTAGCCAATGCGCAAACGTATCATTTACCCATTCCAACCACGACTCCAACGTTCAGTTCGATAGTTGGAAAGTATTCGAATAAAAAAAGTAACTACTAGTTACTAGTAATTCAGTAACTACATTCGATGTATAGAAGTTACTACTATCGATAGTGATTTTCATTCATTAAGAAAAACTATTCGATAGTTACTATCGATAGTAAAAACTATCGAATAGTTCGATAGTTTTTATTCGATAGTGCCCATCACTACTGCCGACTAGGTATGGGTAACACAGTGTCGTATCACACAAAAGTGTTGACACTTTTCAGTGTGTCAGGTGTGTTGAAACAGCTCATATGAAACCAATGACACTTAACACAGTTGCGACACACGAGCGAGCTGAGGTTCGCTTGTATGGGAATCAGTGGGTATCGTTGGGTGTCATCGTGTCGTCAGTGTTAGACGGTTTCAGATGCCATAGAGTGAGTGTATCATTGTGTCGTGTTGTATCGGTTGATGTCGTTTTTCGCGGTTTGTCGTTTCGTATCAGACAGTCGCAAGCTTGCTTACAAGTTACAAACGAATCAACTTTAAGCCAGTCCCATAGATAATAGAAGTGTGGGTTAAAAAAATGAAACCATATGTGAAACTGACAAGAAACAATAATGCAAAACAATATTTTATTTATGTAGGTATAAGTAAATAAATAATCCGTCTTGTATTTATACTTTATTTTTTATTTCAAGTTAAAAAGTTTCACACTTTTAATTTTTTTAACACAAATTTAATGTATTACTTATCGTTCTAATAAATAATTTTCTAATTCAAACAATATTTTTATATTTTATGTGAGAACTGTCTCTGTTTATGCAGAACTTAACATTAACCTAACCTAACGCTATCGCCACTCTATGGTATACGTATCACATGCAAACGTGTCGCTTGCTGTTTCAACACGTTTCAGCAATCGTTTCAAAACTGCGATTGCGTATGTGAATCTTTTACTGTGTCATATGAAACAATTGTGTTGAAACAGTGTGTTGATACAGCACGCGGTATCAGTGTTACTGTATCGACACACTAAAATTTTGTGTGTTACCCATGCCTACTGCCGACACTGTCTTCTCTCAGAGACTACAATGATGTACTGTTTCTATATAAGTTACTACGCAATTTTGTTGATTGTCCAGACTTGCTAGCATCAGTTAACTTCTATTTCCCGGGCAGAATGTTGAGGGGGAGGAATCAAGATTTTTACGTAGACAGTGCGCTATTACCTCGCTCAGTTATTCCAGAGACAACAACGAGACGGGAAACTGGGCCTGAAAATTTGTCCGTCGTTTTCTACTCTTTCTGGTTCACGTAATTGCCGATATTTGTCTCTTTATCACGCATCAGGGAAAGCAATCGTAGATGGAGCAGTCATCGCCTTACCCATTGTTGCCATATCATTTACAATTTCTGTATATACATTTTGATGTCCATGTTCCGCTCACGCTTAATGAAGAGACGGAAGATATAAACAAGAATAACTTATTTGCGATATGACAACGCTGCACCAGAACGTTTGGCATATTGTTTGGCGTTATTGTAATGGGTAATGGCCGCTTTGTTTAGTTGATTTGAGTTCAGAGTTGTAGCGTTGTAGGTGTTTAGTGTTTGTAGAGTTATTGTGCGATTTTCCAGTTTCCGACCTGGAAGTATTGACGTTAATTAGTGTGTAGTGTAGATTATTAAATTTGTGCCTTTTAACAGTGAAATGGATGGTGTTAAACTACAGCTACTAACTGTGATTAATGTTTAACTAATAAGTATTTATGTTTATATGGCCATTCAGTTTTCCAATGTTCTTTATTTTAGTGTTTGTATTGGTATCGTCTGTAAAAAACATATATATGCAACCAAATACATGACATTTTTAAATAAAAATAATATGCGACTTTTTATTTAATTTAACCTTCAAATTGTGAATACAGACAAAAAACAAAAGTGGTTTGTTTAAATTTGGCGGGCAAATCGCAGGGTCTGTGCCGTGCGCCATCTACGTTCACTTTCCTTGAAGACAGACAAAGACGCATGGCACCTTTCTCTCTCTCGGACAATTTATTTCCATTGAGTTTCTCGTCTCGTTGTTGTCTCTGGTTATTCATAGAATTATGTCTCTGGCCAACTCGTTTCCGATAGAGTAGACTGGTTTGCAGATTCATTCGGCGAATTTAAATTTGAAGCCAAAAGTGCATTATTATCGATTAAATGATCGACTGACATTCCTTTATGATTGATGATTTTTTAATTTGGTGTTTCTCATTCTTTTATAAGTTAAAATTTCTGTTTTCTATTCTTTGCTTTTGATATTTATTTTTTGTATTTTGTTTTATTCAACACATTTATTAATTTAATAATACTTATAGTGATATATTCCTTTAGTCACTATATATATAAGAAAGTTTTTTTTTTGCTTTGTAAAGGGACTTCTCCCGTTGAATAAACAATAAACAATATAAACAATAAATATTATTTTATTAATTAAACATAATAATTACAATACCGAATAAACAACAAACTGATTCATTGTTTGGAGTGAAAATCCAGAAACCTTATCCAACTTAATCTTTCTGCACTTAAAATGCAAAAAAATTAAAAGGAAATTTAAAATTTTGTTAAATTTATCCTTTTTATTTATTTACTATTTGTTCGCCAACTTCTCAAAGCTTAATTCACTCCATATCGCATTGCATTCGGCTTTCTGTTATTAATTATGTTTGTGTGATATGCATGATATGATTTAAAATGATCAGAATGCCCAATTGCCGTACGTGTTCAGATTTAGATTAGTGCGTCTATGGTTTTGGAATGACGCAACCAAGCCTTCCTAACTTATTTTAACGCTTATTTCACTATCTATTTTTTTAACGGTTTTAAATTTTAAATTAATTAAAAAGGTGGAACTGGGTGTAACGCTTAATAGTGGTGTAATGGTCAGTAGCCGACAACATTTTTTAGTGAAACATTTGTATATTTATAAGTTCCAAGTTGACGAAAATTATTATCCTAATAATGAATATGAATTAATAAATAGAGATCTCATTACCATCGATGATTTTTACTTATTAGGCCTATAACAATCCTGTCAAACTTATTTTAAGCTAAAATATAATTCCTAAAGTTATGGACATGGGTGACATTGATCTCCTTCCTGTAAAACAAGATACAAATAAAAGTAAACGAAAAGGCTTTGAGAAGCCAGAGAATGTAAACAAGGCTTTGAAGACAAATGATAAGAAAATAGAAGAGGAGAGTGACTTTTTCAATAATTCCTTAACAAATTCTCTCCTAACAAGTGTTGATAAGTCTACAATTTCACAGCAGTTTGTTAACAAGGACCTGGAAGAAGTGCAGAAATTTAAAGAGTGCAGATCATTTTTTGGCTTACCCATTAAAGTGAAGGAACTAATACAATATTATAAGGGAATTGAAAGGCTTTATGGTAGGTTCTAATTACATACACTTTCTGCTATAAAATATATAATTTCTACTTAATTCTTATTTAGAATGGCAGGAGGAATTTTTGAACATACCTGCCATAAAAAATCACCGTAATGTGGTGTATGCCTTACCTAGTAGTGCAGGTAAAACACTTGTTGCTGAAATTCTTATGTTACGTGAAATAATATGTCGTAAAAAAAATGTTATATTTGTTTTGCCTTACTTCGAAATTGCAGAAGAAAAAGTAAATTATCTTTTTCTATTACATGGTTTTTTCCATTTTGTTAATTTCTATTTTTCAATAGGTTTCCGTTTTGTCTCCTTTTGCATTAGCCTTTGATTTCCTAATTGAAGAATATGCTTCGTATAAAGGCATATATCCCCCAAAGAAAAGAAGGTATAAGAATTCAATGTATGTTGCCACAATCAAAAAAGCTTTAGGACTTATTAATAGTTTAATAGAAAAGGGACGTCTAAATGAAATAGGACTTGTCGTCGTCGATGAGCTTCATTTAATTGGGGAGCCAGAACAAGGACCTGTTCTGGAAGAGTTCTTGACCAAGATTATATACTTGAACGAAATGAAATTTATAGGTAAAGCAGGTTGAGTATTTGAGTTGAGTAACTTCTTATATTATTAAGCTTTTTTATTATGTCAAGTGGTACATTTGCTGTACCTTCCTATTTCTTTCCTGGATGGATTCTTGAAGAATTAAGTGGTTTTTAATTTTTTTTATTTCGAGCAACTACGGACTTATAATTAGTACTAATAGTCCCTGAAGTTATAAGAGTAAACATAAATTTTGCAGCTAAAAAAATCCTACGTCTCCTTTGATTGCTCATGGCCCAGAACCTAGTCAGATATTTCTACTATCCTTCAATAAAACCAAATTGATACTTTACCACAATATAGATAAAAACCATAATTAAACTGTCTTTTTGTTTGTTTCAGAAAATATTCAAATTGTTGGTATAAGTCCAATGATTGGAAATTTATCTGATATTTGTACATTTTTGAAAGCTGATATATATAAAAAAGACTTTCCACCGATAGAGTTTACTGAATATGTTAAAGTAAATGATAAATTTGCCAAAATTAATTGGGGTAAATCAGATAATGAAATGCTTGAAGTTATAAGAAGAGAAGATTTTTCTGTAAGTGTTTTTTTTATGTTATAAAATTAGCTTTGCATAAATATCTTTTTAAGTATTGTGAAGTGCTAAAGAAGGTTGATCCTGATAGACTTGGAGGTCTTGTTATGGAAGTAGTGCCACAGGACTCTTGTCTAATATTCTGTTCATCAAAGAAAAACTGTCAAAATGTGACTAATTTATTGTGGAAAGTGGTTCCTCCGTAAGTTTAAAATTAATTGATTTATTGTTTAGTATTAGTATAATTTTTCAAAGACATCTAAAAGAACATAAAAAAAAGGAAAAAGAAGATCTTATAACTGCATTAAACAACGAAACAAACAATAACATTTGTGAAATTCTCAATATTGGTATTAAGTTTGGAATTGCTTATTATCATGGTGGAATGTCATCAGAAGAACGAAGACTTTTAGAAGACGGTTTTAGAGAAGGCGTTATTTTTGTGATTTGCTGCACTTCTACATTAGCTCCCTTCATAAATTTATCAGCAAAACGGGTAATTTTGCTTTTTTTTAATATTACTCTTGCCGATAGTTTTTTTTCCAAAATATCAATAGTGACTATTTGATGAAACGTATTGAATGAATGTCAATAAAACTTCTTTCAAAAGAAATTTATTGTACTAGGCAATATTGTTTCTTTAAATGAACACATGTAAGTCGAAATAGTATTGGTCAAAGTTTGTTTTAATTACATTTATTTCTGTCTTTCTTCTTTCATTTTTGGTGTTTTAAAATTTTAATTCATCTTTCCCCTCCACAAAAAAGGGGATGTTTCACTTCCTAGCAATTACCGTCTGATTTCACTAATCAACAACATCTCGAAAATTTTTATGCAAACCATCCTCGGACGAGTCGAGGCTTTCACGATAGCAGAAAACCTCCTTCCAGTATTTCAATCCGGTTTCAGGCGCGGACGGGGCTGTCTAGACAATACTTTTACTCTCAATGCACTCATTCAGATAAACACTGTCAAGCCCAGATCGGTACTTTTTGCGATTTTTATAGATTTCAAATCCGCATTTGACTCCATCGTACACACCTTTCTGTGGGAGAAACTCCACACTAGGTTTCAGCTCGAGAATTTTGAATCTTCTCAGGAGTTTCTATTCGCGCGCCTCCACGGCAGTCCGCTCCACAAGACCCTGCCCGTCGACATTTCGAAAGGAGTCGTTCAGGGAGAGGTAATGAGCCCGCTGCTTTTTTCCCTCTTCCTGGCAGACTTCGAGAGTTACCTATTAGCAAAAGGTTGCCGTGGTGTTAAAGCTGACCGCTCCACAGACATCCTACTCCTGGCCTACGCCGACGACATGGTTCTCTTCGCGGACTCTCCTTATGAAGTTAACATGAAACTGCGCGCTCTTGATAGCTATTGCAGCGAATTCGGTCTCACGGTCAACACTGGGAAAACGAAAATTGTCCCATTCAGGCGTGGCCGTCACAAAGTTCCATTCGAAGCTTTCTGCTTCGGCTCTAGCAAAATTGAAGTGGTTGATTCCTACGGTTACCTCGGTACTATCTTTTCGAAAAATTGCTCCTTCAACTTAGCAATCGAGGATATAAAGTCTAAATCGAAAAGAGCCATTGGCTCTACCCTTCGCGTCTTAAACATTCTAAAAATCTCCTCATGGACAGATGTAAATCTTGTTTTTGATAGTCTGATAAAGAGCATAACCCTATACGGGTCGGAAATCTGCGGTTTAGCCCATCCCAACGACCTCGAAAAACTTCAACTTCTTTTTTACAAAAGACTTCTTGGGCTTCCCACCAACTGTCCCTCGCACGCCCTTCGCCTCGAAATTGGTCGTTTACCGCTGATATTTTATGTGTGCAAATCAATTTTGAGCTGGCTAGTGAAATTAAACAGTATGGAAGACACGCGATACCCTAAAATTTGCTTCAAGGAACTTTGCTCTCTCCGAGAAAGATTTTCCGCCTATGAGTTTAACTGGGTTGTTCAGATCAGACAAATCTTCGAGCTGTGTAACGATCTGCCTTTGTGGAACGATCTCCCTGATTTTTCACCCTCAAATCTTGCTTCTATCCTGAGCCGTATTGAGATAAAATTGCACTCGACAGACACTCTTGCCTGCAACTCGTCACATGCGCTCTCCAACTACCACCTAGTGAAACAGAGCGACCCGAGAGTTCCAGCGACCTACCTTCTCCGCCGCGAGCTCAGCCTGGCGCACAAACGCGTCTACGCGAGACTCCGACTTTTGAGCATATACAACAAAAACATTAAGATCTTTAAACACGTCATCGATTTCCCATCCGACTACTGCAATTTCTGCAATGCTCCTTTATTTGACACTTCCTTTATTTTACATTGCATATCTGAATGTCCGTCACTTTTTTCTTTGAAAGAACTCTTTTTTCCTGATATTGATCATGATCTGTTCTGTGTATATATTTGTGACTCACATCAAACTTCTATAATTCAACAGATTTGTAATTTCTTTGAATCTTGGCTCTCTTTATTATAAGCTACTTGTCAATATTATCTTTTAATGTCGAATTATTTAATCTTTTAATCATCTATTTATCTTTTTTATTTTTTATACTATTAATCGACTACTCTACATGCTGCTGATCGCAAACTCTTTATGTATGGCTTGGCCGTGAACATGAATAAACATATTGAATTGAATTGAATTAAAATTTTAAGAAAAAAATTTCGTTGTAGGTGATTGTAAGAAAACCTTATATTGGTAGAGAATTTATAAATTTATCCCTTTATAAACAAATGGCTAATCATGCTGGAAGAACAGGTTTTAAGAAAATTGGCGAAAGCATACTTATTTGTAAAAAAAAAGATTTACCTAAAGTCAAGGAACTTCTACAATCGCCAATAAATGTTTTGTCAAATTTGCATGCTTGTGAAGGAAAAAGCTTAAGGTAAATATAGGAAAATTTTTGAGAAATTGCCTTTAGATAAACTATTCAGCTACATACCGACTACAGAACATTTTCTATCCTTCATCCTACTTGAATACCTTAATATGATATAAGTTACAGTTCTCAGACAGTTTTTATCATAATGTTTGTTAGAAGTAAGATCATCAAGAGGATGCTTTATTATTTTGTCTATGTGTCTCAATAATTTTAGGGCGTACGACTTTTTAATTTCATTTCAAAATAAGTAATTTCTTAATTTTTTACCTTTTTTTTTATAGACGATTGTTACTAAGTTGCGTTGGGTTAAATATAGCTATTAACAGAAGACACCTACAACAAGTAGTAAGAATGAGTCTTCTAGTTGTACAACAACATAAACTTACTGTGGATGTGAAGAATTTAACCGATAGCGCCATTTCTGCTCTTCTTGAATCAGGCGCCCTGCAAACATATGTTCAGAGGTGGCAAACATCTTCTATTTCATCTCCACCATCAAACATTAGTTTAAAGACGGTAACATATTCAAACTGTATTCTTTTCTATAATTTATTGAAATTATTGTTTTTAATGTCAGCCATCCACTAACTTTAATAGATTTAGAAATGAAGATACATTGGAAGCCCAGTCTCAGAAGAAACCTAAAACCATTCTAACAAATAGTACTAAACTAACTATAAATGAGCTTGGCAAAGCTACAACTAAAGGTACGTTTGCTGATTAAAAAGTTTTGTGGTCAGTGATCAGTTCCTCCAATTAGCGGTAAAATGCACCAATATAATAAATAAATAAATTTTGTTTAAAATATTATTTTTTTACGAATGCACGAATGATTACATTCTATTTCCAATTCCATTGTATTTTAGGTGGTTTAGAGTTATCAAAGGCTCGTCTTCTTTATGCCGATCTGGCTCAAGCTCAGAAATGTCTTGTTCGTTTGGATTATTTACATTTGTTGTTTATTGTTACTCCTTATGACCACTGTCAACAAATTAAACTATCTCTATCTGTGTATTATAATCTGGTGAGTATTGTAACTATATTATCTCTTGATTAAACCTCTTTGATCAATTTGTTCTAGTTGATTGGATTACGAAAAAGTGAAAAACAAACCGCAAGAAAACTGGGAATAACCAAATCTTTTACAATGAAATTGTTAACAAATCAGAAAATAAAGGTGCAAAATAATATATTCTCAAAACGAATTAATATCTATAATTGACAAAATTGATTGAATTGGCTTCTACTTTTGAAATAAAGCGTTTGCATATTTAAATGTTTATTAAGGCTCAAATTAATCAGGTCCTTTGTAAAAAGGCATCTTTCTTATTTATGAAATAATATTCGACAAGGCTTTGATAAAAGTTATTGTGAAAGAATTTAAGCATTTCATTTTAAGTTAATATTGAAATTATTACTTAATATTGCATTTGTTTTAGAATGCACCAAAGAAGGTTTTGATTAGATTTTATGTTTCGCTAATGTTATACGATTTGTGGAACGGAATGCTGATTTTTGACGCATCTCGGAAATACCAGGTAAAAATATTGGATTACTATCTACACTTATTATTATTAAATACATTCTATATTATTTTTTAAGATTGATCGTGAATTAATTCAGTGTCTTATTATTTCGTCTGCTACGTTTGCATTGAATGTCGTCTGTTTTTGTGAAGAAATTGAAAAATTTTGGCATTTTAAACATTTACTTAAAAATATAAGTGAAAAACTTTTTCACTGTTGGGGAAGAGAGCTTTCTCCTCTTTTGGAATTGCCAGCTGTTAAACTGGTAAAGATAATATTATATAACATTTGAAGTTTCAATTCGTATATTTATCTTTAAGGCTCGTGCCAAGCAACTTTATAGTGCAGGATTTGAAACTATTCAACATATTGCAAAGTGTGATCCAAATGAACTTGTTAAACATATTCAATGTATGACAATAAATAGTGCAAATCACCTTATTGCAGCTGCTAAGGTATATAAATACATATATAGATATATATGTGTATGTTGTATTTTTATTTTATTTTTTCAACATTTCATTTTTTGGATAGTTGCACTTGCTGGAAAAAGTGGAGACGTTAAAAGATGAATCCGAGAATGTTTTAAATGGCGGAGTATAAATGTTAGATTTTTTACTATTTCATTGAGGTTCCTTTAATAGTTAAGAAAACAATATCGTGAACATTATTTTAAAAAGTGCTTGCTTTTTGTTTTGTGATATAGCAGTGGTTTTATTAAGTTATTCAAATTTTATAGTTTTGTACTTTTTATATTTTTATAATAAATATTATTTAATGATAATTATTTTTAAAAGTTTTGTGCTTCTAACTATTCTATTTATTCATGAGAGAAACATCGACACTTGTTTGTTTTTATTTTGTGACTACAAAAGCTCGCCACAAATATTTAAATTTTGTTATTGTCTATAACTATATTGTATATATATTCTTGTTATAATTTTATTTCTATTCTATCCCTTCAATCTGTTCATTGTACTGTGTAAATATTTTAATAATTCCATCTAAATCTTGTATCTCTACCTCGCTATTGTATTCTGTGTAGATAACTTTATTACTCGTACTTTCTACTTTCTTGTAATCCCTTTAACGATTTAACGTTTATTTATAACAGCGTGACGTCCATAGTGACGTCAATTATTTCTTGCCTCTTCTTAATTGTATTTCAATGGCATGGATATGTTTCTTTGGTGGTTAGGGTCAACCATAGTCCGGGAGCCACCAATCCTGAAAGTGCACTTACACGGATTTCAAAATTATTTATATAAACAGATATTTAATAGAAATACGAATAAAATAAGCCCGGTATGACGAGATTTATCCTGGCACCAGTATGTTTTACAAATTTTTTTATTATTAAAAAACATTGATAATTTGCACTTATCGCGAAAATTAATTTCAACCAGCGCATTTTATTCTATAAATTTTATGTACTTTTAGAAAAAAATGGTATGACAGCTGCTATTGTGGCAAAAATATGTCATACCTATTTAAAAAAATATATTAGTGATGAAGTTTTACCCCTATCACGGAATAACGTTTTTTTTTTTTTTAATTTGTTTCTTTTTTTGTCTACTTTGCAATTATTTCGGTATGACAGCTCGAAACTTGACAAAAACATCTGTACCCGTTTCTCTGTCATATTCACGCGCTTTGCGTCTTCCATCTTACTCCGTCTATATCGAGCAATTATGAATTGCAAGGTGACGTTAAAAATAACATGCTCCGTAGCATTTGCGCAGGCGCGAAGTGTCTATGGAAATAAGAAATAAGTCGCCTCTGCCGCCTTTTTATTTAAATTCAAATGAAGCTGCCTCTTTATTTGAATTGAAATGAACGATCTTCAGTGTTCTAACTTTTTTAATGATAAATATGGATAATAACGAGTGGTAATGACAATTATATTATGTACAAAATACTCGTATAAAATGTTAACACTATTTATTAGTAAAAGTGAAAAATAAAAAAACTCATTTCATACAAATATGTAAGTATTATATAAATATACAATAATAAACATTTTAAGCTAAGGGCCTTTAACTACTTCTATTTCCCTAATTTCGACTAAAAAAAGAATGTGTTTTAAAATCTTGTGGTTTTGTAAATTTTGTATTAGATAACATACCTACTTTATTTTTTCTTTGATGGGAAATATTCCTGTTTATCCATTTTACGTTTTCTTGAAATTCTACTTTGTTTTTGAACTTTTCCTATAAGCATCCCAAATTCCTTAAGCGCTGCTTGAAAGGCTTCATCATCCAGTTGACTCATTGCATTTCCATAGGTTTCCATTGCAATCTTCAGTTGTGTTGCACGGTCTTGATGCACTTTAATATTTGTGTTTTTCTTATGGTTTATGAAGGTATCTATTTCTTCTTTGTGGTATGTTTTGATTGTTGTTGTTTCTACTAAATTGGAGACATCATCTAAAACAGAATTATCACCTCTCGCTCTCTCATACAAACATACCAAATGCACATGCTTACATATGGTAGTTTTTACTGCATACTGCTGACAGTCACATTTATACCTGTGAATACAAATTTGGCAAACTCTACAGTATAACATCTTGCATTCTCTTTCACACACTTCATTGTATAAAACATTGTAATATAAATTTTCTGAAGAGGACCTTACCTTAAATTCACCAAAACCTACCTCAGTTACAGCACTTTTATCCATTTATTAATATAATTGTGAAATTAAAAACACAAACTGTATATTACACATACTTATTCAAATAGTTTAAGAAATCAGTTTCATTTGCCTCTGTTAATTTCTTCATATATTCTTCTGTTCGAGTAATAAACCTTTCCTTCTTTGTTTCATTCATAATCTTCTTTAAATCGCTTTTCATAGTTTCCTTTAGATCCATATTTTTTATCTTATTTTTTCCTTGAATATTCCAGTTCTTTATAATATGCCAAGTACATAATAATCTTTGCGGTTTCTTCTCCATAACTTTTACCCATGCATTGTAATATTTAGCATCATCATCTGTCATAAAATAATCAGCATTAATAGATTGCCCTACTCTAATTTTAAGTGCCTGTAAGAAAACTTCTTGAACAATTTGATCCTGTCTATTTGTTAAAAAAAAAGCCACTGGAAACCCTGCATTTTTATCGTCCTTCACCAATACTACTGTTAATTCTAATCCCTTTCTGTTGGTTCCAAAAGTACCATCCATACATATAATTTTTGAAAACTGTTTTAATTTTTCTTCCATTATCAAATTCATAAATCCCAAAGCAAAATCACCTTCCCTAAGTATCGAATGCTTTTCTCCTACAGAGCCAACACCAAAAATAAGCTACACTATTAACTACAGCTACACAAATATCACTATTACCTTCTTGTTTAAAAATAAATACACAGTTTTTATTGCTCGAATTCCATTCCTGAACTTTCATGGCTACAGCTATCATATCCACATCATGTCTTCTATTTTCCACATTGTTCTTCCTACTGAGGTAATGAATATCCTTACGATTTATTAAATTTAACCTACTTAAACCACTATCTTTGAGTTGCCTGCAATCATCTAAAATTCTCTCAACTGTTACGCCCATCTGTAATTTTCCCAAAATTTCAGTCTTCTCCTTTATCATTAAATGCTGGCTTCTAATTTCCTCGTCATGTCCTACATGAGTTTTATAGTAGTTGATTGAATATGTACCTTAAGTTTAATAAGGTAGAACATATTTTGTTTTTTAATTTAAACTACAAAAATTATCTAAATCCTTTTGAAAGTCAATTATTAATTGGGATGGACAAGCACCTTTGATTTTAATAGATCCACCAGATTTGCCATTTCTTTTAATGCTCTTACTTTGAAAACCTTGACAAAAATATAAATATTTTCTTCATAATTATAATACATTTTATAAAGGGATAGTACCTTTTGTATCACTGCGATTACAGTAATAATAAACTCTTCTAAATTTAGTATTTTCATTTACCCTGCTTAAGGAATAATTAACATCCATAGATTCATTATTAAACCATTCCTTAAACTCTTCAGTATCTCAAAAACTCAAAGTTACATTAACCGTTATTATATTATGAAAAGTTTGTAAATGATTATTTAATAATTTATATGTTTCATTTTTCTCAAAACAAATGGGACAAATAATACGATTTTCTTTTTTCGGCACTTCTTTCTTATGGACGTTCCTCAGATGTCTACCCAAAATTGTAATTTTTGGAAAATTGCTTGTTACAGTACATACATTTGTTCTTTCCTTCCTTGTCCATACTAGTACAATACCTGAAAGCAACTTAAACAAAAAAAAAATACGAATTATAAAAATTTCAATTGAAAGATAAAAACAAACACAATTTGTTATGCACCAGTATTTACACTACAACTTATACTATAAACTCAAAAAATAAATAATTCCTTTAAACAGGCAGATTATTATTTAACAGTTACTCCACACTTTTTACACTACTGCTATTAAACTATAAATATGTATGTATAAATTTAAATAATTGTTTTAAAAAAACAGATTAAATTCACAACTTAAACAAAGCAGTAAAATAATATAAATCCAATCGCAAATATGATTTTCGTATTAAAAATCAGTGCAGGAATACGAATTGGCAGTTAGAAAAAGGTTAGGGCGCCAAACGATAACCCATAGACATGAGTATTTCGCGCCTGCGCAAATACTACGGAGCCTGTTATTTTTAGCGTCGCCTCAATTATTCGTATACCTCTGGCAACACTGCTTACAATTAGTGTTGTGCGTTGTCTCTGGACCTACTGAACGTCTATTTTTGACGTCTAACGGCTTAACCTTACTTTTAAGTTAACTTATTATTCAATACAGTGCATGGAAGAGTTTTTGGTGTGTTTTCTCTTTTACGTATTTTTGTAGTAGTGTAGCTGTTATTTACGTTCAACATTCCCATAACAATTAATATCGAAAAAATTATCAATTTAAGAAGTTACATTATAAAAAATACTCAGAATTGGCTGTACATATTTAACCCATGTATACCTAATGAATAACTACCCCACAATGTACAAACTGCAACAGACTACAGGAAAAAGCACAGTTACACTGGTGCTCCTAGATGACGATAATAGATGTAAATCTCGATTGCTTAATTTGACATCTGCGCCATCTCACCAAGTGTCTTCCCAAGCTGAATTGAAGAGTGAGAGCATAAGTGAGACAGAAGATATAAAATCCTACATAGAAAACTACCATACCGGCTATGGCGCGAATTTTAAAAACGTAAAGCGTATAGGTTTTTGTTATTATAATTTATGATTATAAAAATAAAGAAAATACCTTATCACAAAAAGCATATTATTAATTAAAGGTATAATTACAGTAACATAATAAATAGTGAGAATACAATAATACAAATACAGAGTCCAATTTTATATAAAAGAACTATTGCATTATTCTTTTTTAAAAGTAAAAACAATTACCAAATTTTAAATAAGACATAAAAAATTGTCAATTTCGATAAAATCCAGTAGCTTCTGTCTGCTTTTGTATAACAGCAGTTTGATGAAGGAAATCTGGTAACACTTGCAACGTCTAAGTAGTGATGTTTCTAATCAAGGCAGTAAACTTACTTTAGGGATGGAATTATTTATGCTCCTTATACTCTTTCAGGTAATTCACACTTTATCAAAAAAAGTCAACACACAAAAACGAAAAACTTATAATACAAAACTGTACAACGATTGATCATACGACAACAAATTCATAAACAAATTGATTGATGCACATAATAGGAAATCCCAAATTTTACGTGCGCACCCTATGTGTATTTGTACGCAACGACAATAAAGGACATTTTTAATCGTCATCACAACCAAATTTTCTCTACTGTCAGTAATTTAGAGGTAATAAACAAAGGCGATTTAGTTGGGAAGACAGATGCTACGATGGCGCTGTCGTCAACATTTCATACCCTGCTGGTGCTGACGCACAAGCGCTCTTGACAGACGAATAGCGCGCAAACCGACATAGCTCGCCCGCGCTTTCAAAACTTCTACCTATGCTTCTAACTGTTTCTAGCCTCAAATTATATAGGATTCTGAGCGAGCGATTTATGAGATTTGTTTGGTGAAATGCATGTGCATTTGTACAATATTCCAGTAAAAATGAAAAAGCAAGAATTTTTTGTTATTCAAAGTAAAAATTAATTTAATTATTGTTGTACAATTTAGAGACCGTTTATTTGGACGGATACTGTATGTATAATTTATACCTTTCAAATGTATCAGAATATTTGTTCGCGGTTATCGCTGCCGCGACATTATTTATGTTATTGTTTCAGCGACTGTTTCTCACTGTTTGTATTAAGTATTATTAATCACATAATATTAAGAACATTCATTTCATTCATTCTCTCTCTTTGCACTCGTCAATACAACACGCTTTGTTCCCGCGGTATTTAAATCAAATTTTTATAATAATTTTGTGAAAGAAATAAATCGTTAAAACTTAGCAGCTCTCTTTAATTGAGTAAAGCACGCTATACATTGGTCCTTCGAGCCCGATTTGTAGTGATAACGGCTATACATCCGGTAAATAGTGCTGAGTGACCGTGGGAAAAAAAATAGAAAAATTGGAATCGTCTTCAGAGTGCAGCGGTTAAGTCGAAAAGCTGACCAACTGAAGAGACTCCAGACAGAGAAGACCCAGAGGCAGGAAGCGGGGAAATCGGGAAAGCGGCCCGCTGAAAAGGTTAGTGAGCATCCTTTTTTCCTAACTGTCCTTTGATTATCTATGTGTGACAGCATTGTTTGAGCTTCAATTATTTGTTGTATCGATTAATTAAAATGTCGCTGGCAGAGTTAAGGAAGTTGCTCGTTAAGCGCTCTCATTTAGAGGGAAAATTAAAAAGTATTGGAGCATTTGCGCAACATTTTGATTCGTCTAAACACGATATAAACGATATTCAGGTTCGTTTAGCCGACATGCCAAAAATTCGAGACGATTACGAAGCGGTAATCTTTGAAATAGTTAGCCTAGAAATCGCGGACGAATCTATGTCAGAAGAAAAAGGGGATCGGAACCCTACAGAGTCGAAAGGGGAAAATTAAATGTTAGCTCTAGATAAATTCGATACCGATTGGTTAAAAATTATGAGCGACCTCCAAAGGTTTTTTCAAAGATTATCCGTGGCACCTAGTGCAGACGTGCCCTTGGCGAGTTCTGTTCAGGCGCATAGCCAGTTTAATGTGAGACTTCCACGAATTAATTTACCTCAATTTTCGGGAGAATATACGGATTGGTTGCCTTTTTACAATGCGTTTGACAGCCTCATTCACAATAATAGCACGTTGGACGACTGTCAAAAGTTTCATTACCTAAAATCATGCTTGATGGGCGAAGCGGCTCGTCCGATTGAATCATTAGCAATTACCGCGAACAATTATCAGTCTGCGTGGTCCATACTGCAAAAAATATATAAAAATGATAGGCTGATAGTACAAAGTCACGTAAGTTCCATTCTAAATACTCCCGAATTATCGAAGCCATCGGCAGAGGGCTTGAGGAAGTTAGTTAACGACATTTCCGCGAATTTAGAGGCACTAAAGGTAATGCAGATTCAAGTAGATTCTTGGGATGCTTTTCTCGTCCCGTTGATAATAAGCCGTATAGATTACCAGTCCAGGAAGGAACTAGAACTCATATTAGACTCGGGCATTCCAAAGTTGAAGGACATTTTGGAATTTTTGGAGAAGAGATGTGTCACTCTAAAGTGTATTCAGGGGAATTCGAAAACGTCAAAGCCTGAGCCAACGCAGATCAAAAAAGATTATACGAAGCGGTCTTCTCACGTTGTTACAACGAGATTAGCGTGTAGGTATTGCGATAAGAGGCATTTTGTAAATCAATGTGGGGAATTTTTGCGATTGAGTATCGGCGACAGAATCAAGGAGGTAAAGAATAAGAATCTTTGTCTTAATTTAGTAAACAAGATGGCCGAAGCGTGTGGTGTGTGTAAAAAGACGTGCAACAATAGTTATTCAATAAACTGTGTGGTGTGTGGTAAATGGTATCACAAAAAATGTATTAACATGACCAGTGAAAAATTTAACTATTATGCGGATCAAAAAAAGAACACAAATGGAGAGAAATACAAATGTGAAATGTGCTCTGAAACAAAAGTAACCTCAAATATAAATTGGACAATAAATGATGTGATGAATAAACTTATAGAAATGGACAATCGATATACGGAACTTTTAAAGAAATATGAAGAACAAGTGGAAATAAACAAAGATCTTAGATGTGAAATTAGCGATCTACGAAACAACCTGAAACAGGAGATCAACAAAAGAGAGCAAAATGAACTAAAAAATAATGTAATTATAACGGGAATACCGATAATGGAAGAAAATGATAAGCCAGAAGACATTGTGAATAAAATTGGACAAATAGTTAATGTGGAAGTGGGAAAAATAAAAGCATATAGGTTAGGTAAATCAACATCACCACCAATTAAAGTATGTTTTGAAAATCAGGAAATTAAAAATACTTTCTATGAGGAAGTAAGAAAGAAAAAAATTTCTACAAAAAATTTAAACATAAATAGCTTAACAAAAGAATCAGTTATATACATAAACCACGATCTAACGAAATTAAAACAAGAAATATATAAACATGCACGGGAATTTAAAAAAGAAATGGAATATAACTTTGTATGGGTAAAAGATGGTAATATATATCTAAGAAAAGATGAAGATAGTAAAATACATTTAATCGAGGACGTCAATCAATTAAAAAACTTAAATTAAAAACTGAAGAAAGGGTGCTGTATATAAATTACATAAACATACAAAGTATAAGAAACAAAAAAGATGAACTATTATGCTACGTAAAACTAAATCCATGTGACATAATTGTGCTAACAGAAACATGGCTCAATAAGAGTGAAGTAAACTTATACAACATACCAGAATTCAATGCAAGTCATTCATGTCGTGACAGTAGGGGTGGAGGAGTATCAGTATACATAAAAAATGATATAACATATAAGATAAATGAAACCATAGAGTCAAAATGCAATATAATATCATTAACACTATTGAATAGTAATATAGATATATGTGTTCTCTATAGACCACCAAGCTATCCTTTTAGTGAATTTATAGATATTATGCAAGAAATACTAACTAAACAAAGAAAAAAAACAGTAATACTGGGAGACATGAATGTAAATATACTCGACAAAGACAATCAACATACAAAAGACTACCTAAATACGATAAAAGTAAATGGGTACGAGATAAAGAATACTAAAAATACACTACATGCAACAAGAATTGGAAAAAATACAATAACATTGATAGATCATATCATCTCAAATAAAGTCAAATGCGATGTGACAGTAGACAGCTACGAAATTTCAGATCATAGACCTCTAAAAACTAAAATATACACTAGCACAGTAATGGGTTATAAAAAAAAAATTAAAAGGCAAACGAAAAAAATCAATTATGAAATGGTTAAAAAAAAATTTATACAATATGCTGAAAAGGAATCCATAAATACGTTTGAAAGTCTTTCAAACATAATTAGCAAAAGTAAAGAAGAATCAACACAATATATTACAATAAAGCATAAAACAGGAAACAACTGGATAACCAAAAACGTCCTAAATCTGATAAAAGAAAAAAATAAAAATTATAGGGTATTAATAGATAAAAGAAAAAAGAAAATATCAACTGAGAAGGACGAAAGTGATTATAAGACATATAAAAATCAGGTAAATAGCGAAATCAGAAGACAAAAAACACTTTTCTTTACCAGAGAATGTGAAAAAGCAGGAACAAATACTAAGAAACAGTGGAAAATAATTAATTCCCAAATAGGCACAAAGAAAGGAAACAAAGAAACGAGTGACATACAACTGGTGAGAGTTGGAACAAAAAATATCACAGAATTAAAACAAATAGGCAATGAATATAATAAATACTACACAAACATAGTAGAATCTATAATTGCAACTGCAGGGAATAATTATAACATAAACCCATTCAAGGAGGAATACAACAACAGCACAATATATCTTGTACCAACAAACACAAATGAAATCGAAGAAATCGTGATAAAAATAAATAAAAATGCAGCTCCAGGATACGACACAATAACAGTGAAAGATATACTATTACTCAAACATCAGATACTACCAATTCTTGTAACCCTCATAAATAAGATCTTACTGAGTGGAGTATTTCAGAGGAACTGAAAATAGGACGCATCACCCCCATACACAAATCAGGAGACAGGACTAAAATTGAAAACTATAGACCAATAACAGTGATAACCAGTTTCGCAAAGATAGTAGAAACTCTAATTAGGGACAGAATAGTCAGCTTTATAAATAAATCTATAGGGTTTGACAAATATCAATATGGATACCAAAAACTATCTAACACATGTAGTGCTACAACAGACCTGTTATATCACGTACACAATGAACTTGACAAGAGAAAAATAGTAATAGCAGTGTTTGTAGACCTAAGCAAAGCTTTCGATGTAGTGAATCACAAACTATTGCTAAAGAAATTGATAAACATGGGAATTAGAGGGAATGCAAGCTCCTTACTGGAATCATACATCCTGAATAGGACACAGTATGTTAAGATAGGGGATACATACAGTGAAAAATTAAAGAATAAGCATGGAGTACCGCAGGGATCAGTACTTGGTCCCCTACTATACTCACTATTTGTACTATCAATAAGACAAGCTGAACTAAATGGACATTACTTTATATACGCAGATGATACAGCTTTGGTATATACTGGAGACACCATTCAAGAACTGGAAAATATAATAAACAGGGATTTAATGATATACTCACAATGGTTACAAAAAAACAAATTAATACTCAACGCAAACAAAACGGTATACATGTTATTTAAACAAAAAAATAAGAAAATACTCAAAAGAAATGTATTATTAGAAATAAACGGCACGCCAATTGCACAGGTAAATGCAACTAAATACCTAGGACTACTGATAGACGACAAATTAAACTGGAATGAACATATCAACAACGTAATCACAAAAATGAGTTCCATGGTAGGAGCAATATATAGATGTGCAAGTTACTTAAACAATACAAATCGAAAATTAATATACAACTCTTTCATAGAAACAAAACTGACTTATATGATACAAAATTGGGGAATATGCAACAAAACTATGTTCAAGAAATTGCAAATTATGCAAAACAAAGCAATAAAAGTGCTGTATCAAAAACCTTTCCGGACTAGCAGTGCTCTCCTGTATAGTGAAACAGGACACAGATCACTCCAACAACTACTGGAACTGTTACAGTGCAGACAGATATACAAAATAAAACTAAATAAATACAAGTGCAATAGTGAAATTACAACTAACAATGAAGTGCACAACCACAATACAAGAACAGCAAGAAACTATCACATAACAGCGAACAACACCAACAAAGGATGTAACAATCCACTAGTTAGGGCGTTAGTGACATTTAATGAACTTCCAACCAAAATAAAGGAAAATACAAATTATAACATATACAACAAGAACTTAAAAAAACATTTAGATACAAAGAATTACTTCTAAGTAAAACGAAAAAATTGAGTGAACATTTTTTGAAAATATTTCGAATAAGCAATAGCTCCTAGATTTAATTTTGTGTTTATTTTTTTTTTTTTTTTTTTTTTTTTTTTTTTCATATATGTGTGTAATAAGTTTTAAGATGTATAGATATATATAAATTTTGTTACTTTTCTATTGTATGTTTTTATTTTTTTTTATTTTTTATTTTTTATAGAAATATGTATATTTGTTTAATATTTTGTAAGGTATAATGTGTTCAGATTTCGAATAGTTCCAAATAATTGTTATATGTATATGTTGTTCTCTATCTTGTCTCGATACCAGCTGTACAGCTGAATAGAGGTAAAAAAAAAATAAAAAAAAAAAAAAATTGCTTGAGGAAAAATCATACGACAAGCGCGTGTAAAGCAAAGGGTTGCAGCGTATGCGGAGCGCGCACACATCATTCATTGTTACATGATAGGAGTGCTAAAAATAGTACGGAACCTGATTCCCCGAATCACTGCTTCACAAACAAATCGCAGCAAGAAACCAAGGTTAACGCTACAGTAAATCATGTTAAACCAAAAGGCGAAACACACGTTATTTTATCGACAGCGCTTATCTGGGTAAAAGACTGTGGTGGCCAATATCAAGAATGCCGCGCCCTATTAGACGTTGGATCGCAAATAAATTTAATGTCAACAGCTACATGTAAACGATTGGGCTTAAAACCGATAAACACGACTATTTCCCTATCAGGAATTAATCACACGTGCACCAAAATTTCGAAGTCTGCCGAAATATGGATCAAGTCGTCCGATTCCAGGTTTAAAATGCCCGTTACCTGTTGCATCACAGAACGCGTAAAATGATCGCAGAAAGCTGTCCAGTCCTAGTTTGTTCCTTACAAAAACATTGTTAGGTTGGGTAGTTGGAGGAGCTTCTTATAATTTGGGAAATTCGGAACGACCCGAGAATCGAGTCGCGAACCTGGCCATAAAGGATAAAAGCGATGAACTCCAACAACTTATGGAGAAATTTTGGCTTCAGGAAGAAATCCCGGAAACCAAAGAAAAATTTATATGGACGATGTTTTGAGTGGCGCATCGACCATTCAAGGTGCCTTGAAAGCAAGAGACGAATTAATTGAAGTCTTAAATGGAGGAGGATTTAAACTGTCAAAATGGGCCAGTAACGATTCAAGACTAATACCCACACCTCTAGAAAAAGGAAATGAGGATCGAAACACGATCGAACTGGATAAAGCTGACACATCAAAAGTATTGGGCTTAATATGGAACTGCAAGGAAGACACTTTACATTTTAAAGTATCTGTTCCCACATCGCATTGCAAGATTACGAAAAGAACGATACTTAGCTCGATAGCGAAACTATTTGACCCCATTGGAATAGTTTCCCCGGTTATTGTCAAGGCGAAATTGATAATGAAAGAACTATGGGCATGCAAGCTAAAGTGGGATGACGAAATTCCCCTAGAAATCCAAGGAGTTTGGAGAAAATATCTGGAAGAACTGGACGAGTTAAGCTCGTTAGTAATATCTCGTAAAGTGCTACCCATTTCAGGCGGAGTTCATGATTTGATTATGTTCTGCGACGCTTCTCTGCAAGCGTATGGAGCTAGCATTTATATCCGTACCAGATTAAATGATGGAAGCTATAACTCGTACATGGTCTGTAGCAAGTCCAAAGTGAGTCCGGTGAAAGTGATTACCTTGCCACGTCTCGAACTTTGCGCTGCGGTTTTAGGGGCAAAATTAATTAATAGGGTATCACAAGCGTTAAAATTGAAATTCAGAAACAAATACTATTTTTCGGACTCAGAAATAGTATTGCATTATATAAAGTCAAATGCGAACACTTGGCAAGTATTTGTTGGAAATAGAGTCTCCCAAATACAAAAATTAAGCGACATCCGAAACTGGTATCATGTGGATTCAAAAAACAATCCTGCCGATATTGTTTCAAGAGGAGCTTTCCCTAGACAACTCATGCATTCGGAACTGTACTGGAAAGGTCCCAAATTTCTAACCCATGAAGAATCCGAGTGGCCAAAATCAAAATTAAACAAGAAACTGGATGCGAATGATCTACCAGAGAAAAGAAAGGTGGTCTTGGTAACAGCAAGGAGAATGAACTTGATTGATTTTTCGATGTATTCATCCATTTCCAAGATGCAAAGTATTGTCGCATATGTGTTGCGATTTTCTCATAACTTGAAAAACAAGAACAGTAAACGAGTCGGGAGTTTGACGACAGAAGAACTGAACGAATCAAGATCATTGATATTAAAACAAACCCAAGCAGAAGAATTCCAACAAGAAATTGCTGCATTATCGAAAAATAATCCAGTGAGTAAATCGAGCAAAATAATAAACTTAGACCCGTTTTTGGATAAACGCGGATTGCTAAGAGTTGGAGGGAGATTGCATAACGCCTCTATTAAATACGAAAGAAAATATCCAATTTTATTACCGGAAAAACACCATGTGACGACTCTGCTTATTCGGTCTGAGCACATATCTCTGATGCATGCTGGACCCACGCAGACTCTCGCATCTATCCGAAGAAAGTATTGGCCTATTGGCGCCAGAAACTCGGTAAAAAAGGTAATTAATTCGTGTATAATTTGCTTTCGTACGTCACCCAAACTTATTCCACAAAAAATGGGAAATTTACCAAAAGTAAGAACGGAACTCGTCAGGCCATTTTTGCACGTGGGTGTTGACTATTTTGGACCCTTACATTTGAAATACGGTAAAAGGAGTAAGATCAGAGAAAAGGCTTGGGTCGCATTATTTGTGTGCATGGCTTCGAAGGCCGTCCACCTTGAGGTTGTTGCTAATATGACGTCAGAGAGCTTTATCAACGCTCTTAAGCGAATGATAGCGCGAAGGGGAAAGGTATCGGAAATTTATTGTGACAACGCGAAAACCTTTGTAGGGGCTAAGGCAGACTTAGAGAGCGTAATGAGCAACCTGCTTAACGACCAACTTCAAGCATATTTGGTTTTAGAGAATATCAAATGGAATTTTATTCCACCCAGGTCGCCTAATTTCGGAGGCCTCTGGGAAAGATTAGTCAGATCTGCTAAACAACATTTTAAGAAAATTGCGTTAAATCATTGTTTAACTTTTGAAGAAGCTGTCACGCTCATTACTCAGATTGAAGCCATAATTAATTCGCGCCCTCTGACCCCCTTATCCCAAGATCCTTCCGACCTACATTGTTTAACCCCCGCTCACTTCCTAATTGGTGAGTCACTGACCGATATACTAGAGGAAGACCTCGAGGAAGTCAAAGCCAACCGCCTGACACGATGGCAACTGGTACAACAGATGAAGCAGTACTTCTGGAAGAGATGGAGCAGGGAAGTCCTTCATCAGATGCAAACCAGACCCAAATGGCAGAGTTCGTCCTTGGCACCACAAAAGGGTGATCTCGTGTTACTCTCAGAGGACAACATACCACCTCTTGCATGGAAACTAGCGAGAATCGAAGAAGTTTTCCCAGGGTCAGATGGTGTAGTCAGAGTAGCATCGGTGCGCACCAGCCAAGGGACATATAAACGTTCAATCAGAAAATTGGCCGTTCTTCCAAAGGAATAGGTTGTGATGGCAGACTGTCTCGCGCAGTGAAGTGCGTGATTAGAGACGCAAGACTAGTAATTTTCATGTTTGCTATAATTTGAGTTTAGATCGCGTAGTTATTGTTTCAGAATTATCCGTATTTGTATTCATGCTTTATTTACACTACTGATTATTTGACCACTTGTCAAGGTCGGGGAGGATATGTACAATTTAGAGACCGTTTATTTGGACGGATACTGTATGTATAATTTATACCTTTCAAATGTATCAGAATATTTGTTCGCGGTTATCGCTGCCGCGACATTATTTATGTTATTGTTTCAGCGACTGTTTCTCACTGTTTGTATTAAGTATTATTAATCACATAATATTAACACAGTATAGTTCTAAGCAGTAGGGACATAACTGTCGGTTCCTTTGATTTTCGCGTAGCGCGTTTCTGTGACCTTGAGAGGGGTCCGCCATGTTAAAAGTGGATCCTTTTTAAGCGGGAATTTAAATAGATGTCAAAGTGCAAACGAACCAAGCTTGCAATATGATTGCGATAATGGCAATGGAGAGTACAAAATTATTGCTTTGTTTAGCAAATATCGATCGATGTGTAATATGAAAGAAAACGACTGTATTAAAATTGAAAGGAATTAAAACAACACACAGAAAAGTGAAAACTGTTTATTAAAGATTCATTACACTTTGAAGCTGCACACCATCTGCTGGCTTTTTTCGCATTCATTTTGAAAAACAAGGTAACACGTAACACCAAATACTGCTTCGCAACTTTTCTAACCTTAAATTGCCTTAAATAATGCAATATTTGTAAACATGAGGAACAGCTGTTTTGTCGACGACATTTTGAAAGTGGATCCTTTTAACGCATGCGTATTAAAAATACGCTACGCGAAAATTGCGTTATGTCCCTACTGCTTAGAATTATACTGTGATATTAAGAACATTCATTTCATTCATTCTCTCTCTTTGCACTCGTCAATACAACACGCTTTGTTCCCGCGGTATTTAAATCAAATTTTTATAATAATTTTGTGAAAGAAATAAATCGTTAAAACTTAGCAGCTCTCTTTAATTGAGTAAAGCACGCTATACAATTGTTACAAGAATAAAAATTTATCCATATTGGTATTGTATTGGCATTATAATTTTCAATTAAAATTTTATCTACTATAAATTTATTGATGTAGGTAATGGTGAAGGTTATTATATGTAGATAACAGTGATGGTGTAGGTATGTCTTTAAAATGATATAATTTTAATAAAAAAAGCTAAAGTAATTATTTTTTAATGAAAACATAATTTCTAACAAAAACGTTTGTTTTTTTTTTCTCAGTTTTTATAGTTTTATTGTAATACATAACATTAACGCAAAACAAATAATTAAAGACAAATTGTAGGCTATACAAATAATTAGTATAAAACTAGGTATAACTTTTGTAACAATTATTCTTTTCTATAAAGGCTTCCGATGGCAAGACCTGATGTTTTTGTTAGAAATTATGTTTTCATTAAAAAATAATTACTTTAGCTTCTATTTAGACGGGCTTTTTATTTTTTTATTAAAATTATATACATATTAAAAACATACCTACACCATCACCATTATCTACATATACCTTCACCATTACCTTTATGGATAAATTTTTATTCTTGTAACAATAATTAAATTAAACCTCACAAATCCTGAGTCTGGAAACAAAATGAAGTAGAAGGGACTTTTACTTTAAATAACAAAAAATTAAATGTACTCTTGAACGTTTTTTAGTAGGAAAGTATTCTTGCTTTTCAATCTCATAAATCGCTCGCTCAGAATCCCATATTATTTGAGGCTAGAAGCAGTTAGAAGCATAGGTAGAAGTTTTGAAAGCGCGCGCTGGCTATGTCAGTTTGCGCGCTATTCGTCTATCAGGAGCGCATGTGCGTCAGCACCAATGTAACTGTGCTTTTTCCTGTAGTCTAACTGCAACACCAACTCCATCCAAACAATGGGATATATCATCAACTGCCCAGGACTAAATACCCAAAGAAGAATATATAACAATATCTAATCGATCAAGGACAATTTAAACAACCCAGAGTTGTATAAAAATGCAATGATGTTTTCGAAAGAAGAAATCGCCTTCTAATATTAACAACCTTTATTTTGTCCGGTCTACAAACAAGATTTATTTCTCTGTGGGATGTATTTACTGACAAATAAATAAATAAATTAACATATGTTCTGAGCCTGAATAAACTACTAATAAATTCAATAATTTTTCATTTACGAATCATTATTACCATTATCTTAAGAATAAAATTTTACTTGTTCACGCAATTTACTTTAAAATACACAAACAAGATGTTAATTCAATAAAGTTTGTAATTATTTCAGAAAAAACGATTGAAATAATTTTTAAAGGATAACTGCCCACTGAAATAAATTAACACGACATGTACCCGTTTGATTTTTAATTTTTCAATTCAATTTTATAAATCCTTTCCATTTTACATCTTATTCTTGTGGTATTCTTTTTAATTTTGTATTTTGTACCAATAACCCGCTTCTTAAAAACCGTAGATTAATTTAAGAGCTACCACTCGAGGTTATGTTTATCGTAATTGTACCACTTACTGCACTTAAACACGGGCCACCACGCTACTAACTTTTTTAGTAGCTACTAAGCTTAGTAGTCTACCAAATGTCACTATGTCACTATGAATACCATCGGGTGTTCAGTATGTCATTTTGTGAAATAGTTGAGTGCCCACGTAATAGATGGCGATTTAAAGATCGTAGAGTGGGTTGCCTAATAAAGAATGCTGTTAAAGCTAGGTGTTTAAGGCTAATGGGAAATCCGTACGAACGTAAATATAAGTGCAAGTGTGCCGGGTGCCGGCAAATATTATTTCGATTTAAAAACGTGAAAATATGTGAAAATCTGATACTCATTATCATTCGAAAAAAAAAGGAAAAAATACACAAATGGAAAAGGCATGCAGACACAAATTAATACAAAGAAACAGTTCCTTGCCCAATACTTTCGGTAAGTGTTTCCTTACTATACGATTGGTTTTATAAAAATATCACATAGAAAATAATTACAGTATATTTATTTATCAATAGAATAGGCAGGTCTCAAAATGGTTTGTTTTATATTTTCAGACGTGTTGACCTTTAATTTATAAAACATTGCATATCACCAAAACAACTTTAACCTGAAGTAAAGGATAACGTAAAACGTGAAACACCAATTAATTATTTCTGTAGTTGTTACATTTGTATGTAAATTTGTAATTTCTATTAATTTTCTTATTTATAATCGTAAATTGTATAACTTTATTTGTCCCATATAATAAATAATCTTAATGTAGTTTTTTATTTTTATTTTTGTTGTTACTCCCTCGCATTTTGTTACTGAAGTTATAATTTGACATGTTTTAACCCATATTCTTAAAGAAAACAAAAATTTTCTTTTTGTTAAAGGGTTATTACATGTTACATTATAACTTTTTAATATTAAAATATTACAAAAATAAAAAAAATACATTTTTATTATTCATTGCAAATAGTTGAGTGCCCACCTGGCAGACGGCGCTGAAACTCGAATGCTCGAGTGATCCATCTATAAACCTTCTCTAATCTATGATGAATACGATTTTCTTGGTGGGCTCTTAGTAGGCATGGGTAACACACAAAATTTTAGTGTGTCGATACAGTAACACTGATACCGTGTGCTGTATCAACACACTGTTTCAACACAATTGTTTCATATGACACAGTAAAAGATTCACAAACGCTATCGCAGTTTTGAAACGATTGCTGAAACGTGCTGAAACAGCAAGCGACACGTTTGCATGTGATACGTATACCATAGAGTGGCGATAGCGTTAGGCTTATGTTAAGTTCTGCATAAACAGAGACAGTTCTTACATAAAATATAAAAATATTGTTTGAATTAGAAAATTATTTATTAGAACGATAAGTAATACATTAAATTTGTGTTAAAAAAATTAAAAGTGTGAAACTTGTTAACTTGAAATAAAAAATAAAGTATAAATACAAGACGGATTATTTATTTACTTATACCTACATAAATAAAATATTGTTTTGCATTATTGTTTCTGGTCAGTTTCACATATCTATGGTTTCATCTTTTTAACCCACACTTCTATTATCTATGGGACTGGCTTAAAGTTGATTCGTTTGTAACTTGTAAGCAAGCTTGCGACTGTCTGATACGAAACGACAAACCGCGAAAAACGACATCAACCGATACAACACAACACAATGATACACTCTATGGCATCTGAAACCGTCTAACACTGACGACACGATGACACCCAACGATACCCACTAATTCCCATACAAGCGAACCTCAGCTCTCTCGTGTGTCGCAACTGTGTTAAGTGTCATTGGTTTCATATGAGCTGTTTCAACACACCTGACACACTGAAAAGTGTCAACACTTTTGTGTGATACGACACTGTGTTACCCATACCTAGCTCTTAGTAGCTTGCTAGTAGTCACTACTAACTGACTATGAATAAGGCTACAAGTTATTTTCACTTCTGTCGAAATATTTATTACCACGAGCATATTGGGTGCAATTTAAATTTTACATTTCTAATTATTATACACAGCACACAGTTCAGAAAAAAAAACAAGAAAAAATTGAGATGTTAAGTAGATAAATGAAATTACAAATGTAATAGTTAAAAACAACAAATATACACCACAAATATACAAGCCAAACTTTATTTATTTATATTTAGTTATCAATATGGCAAATAAGAAATGTACAGGTTGCATCCTATATTAGTTGGCCTGATCATCCAGTAGTTTAATTTTATCAATTCTTTGATAATATTCCACGTAAAAGCCCAAATAATATAAAACTATTGACATTTAATTAAGGTAAGCACAATAAAGAGGCAATCTAGAAAAACTAATTAAATTGACAGTGCCAGTGTCTCTATTACAGATGATAAATCTGTAATCGTGGGTTACTTCTGAATAGCGGAATTTTACAATTCACAAGATTGGGCCAACAACAAAACTCATAAATATTTAAACGAAATTTTTCGCATCGTTCCTTAGCTCATAAAGGAAGCAGGCAGGACATCCTCTGGAATGGAGATTTTACATAATCAATAAAAACTAAGAGAGATGTCAGAAAAAATTGTTTAGTGTTACTTAATGATAAAGAATAATAATCACATTTACCAGCTTGAATTACTCCACAGGAAAATCGATACGTACTTAACAAAATAGATAAAATAATCTGTATGTATGCACAAACAATTACGCAGGACTTTGAAACATGAACAAAAAAGCAAAACTTGGAACCAATGGAACCAGGAACAAAAATGCAGGACTTGGAACAACGAACAAAGATGCCGGAATTGAAAGAAAATTACTGAAAAAAATATATAAAATAATGAAACTAAGAATTTTAAATTTGTTTGTTACTTCATAATTTAAGCTTGCTTGTACTTACGTTTGGACGTGAATGTAGAAATTTCACTTTCTTTTTTCTATTCTATTTTACATTTTTGGCAATCATGCCTGCACCGCATGTTGGTTAAATTTTTGAAGCAGAATTTTTGTCTGTCTTCAGGGGGACGTAGAAGTTTCATTGCTGAAGCAACCCTTCTCATGTCCTCCTGAATTTTGATAGGGAATGGTCATACTCCAGCTCTCAATGTTCCAAGTTCATCTTCGCTAAGATGAAAATAAATGCAAGAATTTAACTGACATCCCCTTCTTGTACCATCTTAGAAAAGAATGAACGTAGTTACAATTCTTTTTCCTACATTCCCCCAAAAGAAATTCACGGCACATGCCTATTTTCTAGCAAACTAAAAAAATTTAAACTAATTAATTAAAGAAATGATATCCTGTTTCTTAGAAAAAAAAATGGAAGATTGTGGGTAATCAATAACAATCGATACGTACTTAACAAAACAGATAAAATAATCCGGCCAAATGAAACACGCAAAAAAATTAAAGCCAAAAATTGCAAAATGTGAGTAACCACAAACAATCACGCAAGACTTCGAAACACGAACAAAAAACCAAAACTTGGAACTAGTGGAACCAGGAACAAAAATGCAGGACTTGGAACCACGAACAAAGATGCCGGAATTGAAAGAAAATTACTGAAAAAAAAAATATAAATTAATGAAATTGAGAATTTTAAATTTCTTTGTTACTTCATAATTTAAGCTTGCTTGTACTTACATTTAGACGTGAATGTAGAAATTTCACTTCATATTATGTTCATGAATATTAAAGAAACTGTCTGTCCAAACCTTTGCACAAAGCACAACGCCAGAGTAGGTATGGGTAACACAGTGTCGTATCACACAAAAGTGTTGACACTTTTCAGTGTGTCAGGTGTGTTGAAACAGCTCATATGAAACCAATGACACTTAACACAGTTGCGACACACGAGAGAGCTGAGGTTCGCTTGTATGGGAATTAGTGGGTATCGTTGGGTGTCATCGTGTCGTCAGTGTTAGACGGTTTCAGATGCCATAGAGTGTATCATTGTGTCGTGTTGTATCGGTTGATGTCGTTTTTCGCGGTTTGTCGTTTCGTATCAGACAGTCGCAAGCTTGCTTACAAGTTACAAACGAATCAACTTTAAGCCAGTCCCATAGATAATAGAAGTGTGGGTTAAAAAGATGAAACCATAGATATGTGAAACTGACAAGAAACAATAATGCAAAACAATATTTTATTTATGTAGGTATAAGTAAATAAATAATCCGTCTTGTATTTATACTTTATTTTTTATTTCAAGTTAACAAGTTTCACACTTTTAATTTTTTTAACACAAATTTAATGTATTACTTATCGTTCTAATAAATAATTTTCTAATTCAAACAATATTTTTATATTTTATGTGAGAACTGTCTCTGTTTATGCAGAACTTAACATAAGCCTAACGCTATCGCCACTCTATGGTATACGTATCACATGCAAACGTGTCGCTTGCTGTTTCAGCACGTTTCAGCAATCGTTTCAAAACTGCGATAGCGTTTGTGAATCTTTTACTGTGTCATATGAAACAATTGTGTTGAAACAGTGTGTTGATACAGCACACGGTATCAGTGTTACTGTATCGACACACTAAAATTTTGTGTGTTACCCATGCCTACGCCAGAGACAATAGAGAGACAGAGACGTGCAACTTATGTAAAATTTGAGTTCGCAATACCGAACTGGCCGACTGTGATGGAAGATGGATGTAGATGGCGCAACGGTAAAATTAAAAAAAAAAAATGCGCGGTACCTGTGCGACATTCAATTTTTGTATTTTTGTAAATCCCTGATTAACTGAAATAATTCGTAGACGTAGTTTCATTAGAAAAAAATGTTATTGAAAAGTATTTACATATGTTTGAACAAAACTATTACTTAGGAGTTTTGAAATTAAATGAAATTGACAAAAATAAAATATTGTGAAATATTAAAAAGAATATATGCTCGGGCGCCACTTTATCAAACAAAGAAAAATATTTAGCCTGGTATGGGTCTCATTAACATTTTCTCCTGCCACAGTTGTGACCTACAAGACATAATATAAGTTACTCGTTTCATATAACATGTCTGCTACAATACGTGTTTACCTTTCTGGATTAGATGGAAAGTAATGCATTCTTTCCACTTCTTCTGCCGCAGATCCACAAACGAGACAACGCGTTTGGGGCATCTATAACAAATATACTTAAATCATATTTTCAACATTGTAGAAAACATTTATTTACCTTTATGTTTGGAAAAGATGAGGTTAAACTGTAATAAATGTTCACACAATCACTGCAGCCTAGTCTAAACACCGACCTAAACACCAAACACTCTTCTAATCACTTTAACAGTTAAATTCGCCTGAACATTGTTCACAATAAACCATAGATAAGAGATATATATGCTATAGTAGATCTGAAAGTCAAAGTTTGCATCAATTAAGAGCGGGAGCACCAGGGGTTCTAGAAAGTGAAAAATCGAACGAGGTGAACGACAGGAGATGGCGGTAAGGGTTTTAAGAAAATTAAAAATTTAACAAGGGGAACGATGGGTTGCATAAGTAAAGAAGCATTTCGTTATAAAACAGATTAACAATTAGATAAGCTTTAATTGGTACATTGGTAGGCAATGAAACTATAATACTATAATTTACCTACATGCTATCGTGAGGGAAGGGAAACCCCAAAATATATATATATGCATGTTTCGGCGCCGCTGAATGCCGGAATGCCGGTGGCAGCCGGTAGACAGCCGGTAGATTTACATTTAAAATTGATTAAAAGGATCACTCAAATTATTTTGTTTCGTTTGATGAATAAAAATTATTAAAATATGTGAAAAAGTGAAATCAAGTGTCAATAAAAAGAAGAAAGGCAGAGGAAAGAGAAATTGAAAAGGTATGTATAAATAAACGGTACATTTTAAACAATTATTGGTTTTAAAAGATTTCAATAAAAGTGGTAGAAAGGTTATTTCGAAAACGATGTAAATAAGAAGTAGCTACTGTGGGTACGTAAATACGTGTATTTACAATGAATACCTACAAAATACTTCACGTAATTTGACTATCAAATAACAGTAATTTCAAAGATTTGATTTGATATACATACTTTCATTAGTTTTGATTGGGTTTGTGTAAAATCGTTAAATATATTGGTAAAGGTATTGGGTACCACGACACACAAATAGATACCATATAATAATTTGGGTATTGTTATTATACAATGATAAAGTTATTCTCTTTTTGGTTTCTTATTACAATTATTATGTTTTCATATTTTCCCGTTTTACCACTAAAATTGTCAACAAATAAAGAATGAAGTACAATGCTTTTGGAGAAATTACTGCTGCATTTTTTTTATCTTAAGGTTATTTGTTCATATACTAAACTATTGATAGCTACTTCCGGTCACAACATTCTGGTTCGATAGGTAAATCTTTTACAATATTGAAAGTACGAAGCCTAGATGACGATTATAGATAAGAAGCTCGATTTCTTAATTTGACATCAGCGCCATCTCACCAACTGTCCCACCAAGCTACATTGACGAGTGAGAGAGAAGATGGAAAATTCTACATAGAAAACTACCATATCGGCTATGGCGGGAATTTTAAAAGCATGAAGCATGTAGGGTTTTTGTTATCATAATTTATTATTATAAAAATAAACAAAACACGTTAACACAAAAGTACATATATTTAATTAAAGGTATAATTACAGTAACGTAATAAATAGTGCCAATACAGTAATACAAATACAGTTAGAATGTTATATAAAAGAACTATTGCATTATTCTATTTTAAAAGTATAAAAAAAATAGCAAATTTTAAATAACAGGACATAAAAAATTGTTGATTTCTTAAAATCCAGTAGCTTCTGTATAAGAGCAGTTTGATGAAGGAGATCTGGTCGATCTGGTAACACTCGCAACCAGTAGTGATGTTTCTAATCAAGGCAGTAAACTTACTTGAGGGATGGAATAATTTATGCCCCTTATACTCTTTCAAGTGAAAAAACAAGTTTTCAGGTAATTCACAGTTTATCAAAAATGTCAACAAACAAACACGAAAAACTTTAACACAAAACCATC
>CM055664.1:9855534-9882064 GCA_029378335.1 Agrilus mali | reverse complement strand
CTTTCCGACGAAGTGGCATCGAACTCTTCTGCAAATTCTGGTACTTTGGAAGTTCTGGAGTTGATGCGGCGATATGTAACCTCAATGGAAGGGGTCGCTTCGACTGTCGTAAATATTTTGGAAGCTGGAACTTATGTAACCCAAAAAAGTGCATCTTCCCATAACAAGACCCAGGAAATCAAATTGTCCACCTTTAATCCAACAGAAGACGATGTGCATGATTGGATCGCCGATGATGAGAAAGCCCGAGAACTGCACGGATGGGACGAGTGTGAAATAATGTACAGAGTTCCTATCTACCTCACTGGGGAAGCTTAAGAATGGTTCAATCAATGGAAAGTTTTGGACAGGAAATGGTCGACATTTGTTGAGGAATTGCGCTGTTCGTCCTCAAGGACTATTGATTTTGGCATAAGGTTTGAGAAGGCGGCAGAATGTAAGTCAAACTCTTTCTCATCCTATGCTAATTATGCTAGAACAAAACTGGTACTTTTGATCAGACTAAATAAAAATTTTAGCGATCTAGAACTAGTGTAAAAGGACTCAATACAAGTCAATGCAAGCTCAAAAACAGTCCGTTTCGGATTTAATTTCGTGATGTGAGATACTTTAATTTACACAAGCACAAAATGTAAATACTGTGCTTATATGCCGAATCAGGCTACAAAAGGCTTTTAAGGAGTTTTCTTGAAATTTGAAAATTTTTATTTGGAAGCACTTATCTAAGGAACGGTAAAAGCTAGAAACAATATTTGTGTACCAAACGCATCAGGAGGTGCATCAGTCAGTGCGTTCTATGCTTATGTGCCGGTTCAGGCTCCAAACGTCTCGTCAGTTGTCTTAAAATGTAAAATCTGTGCTTATATGCCGAATCAGGCTACAAAAGGCTTTTAAGGAGTTTTCTTGAAATTTGAAAATTTTTATTTGGAAACACTTATCTAAGGAACGGTAAAAGCTAGAAACACGATTTGTGTACCAAACGTATCAGGAGGTGCTACCAGTGCATTTTATGCTTATATGCCGGTTCAGGCTCCAAACGTCTTGTCAGTTGTCTTAAAAATGTAAAATCTATGCTTATTTTGCCGAATCAGGCTCCAAATGGCTTTTAAGGAGTTTTCTTGAAATTTGAAAAATTTTCATTTGGAAACACTTATCTAAGGAACGGTAAAAGCTAGAAACACGATTTGTGTACCAAACGCATCAGAAGGTGCTACCAGTGCGTTTTATGCTTATATGCCGGTTCAGGCTCCAAACGTCTTTCAGTTGTCTTAAAATGTAAAATCTGTGCTTATATGCCGAATCAGGCTACAAAAGGCTTTTAAGGAGTTTTCTTGAAATTTGAAAATTTTTATTTGGAAACACTTATCTAAGGAACGGTAAAAGCTAGAAACACGATTTGTGTACCAAACGCATCAGAAGGTGCTACCAGTGCGTTTTATGCTTATATGCCGGTTCAGGCTCCAAACGTCATTTCAGTTGTCTTAAAATGTAAAATCTATGCTTATATGCCGAATCAGGCTCAAAAGGCTTTTAAGGAGGTTTCTTGAAATTTGAAAATTTTTATTTGGAAACACTTATCTAAGGAACGGTAAAAGCTAGAAAACGATTGTGTACCAAACGCATCAGGAGGTGCTACCAGTGCGTTTTATGCTTATATGCCGGTTCAGGCTCCAAACGTCTTGTCAGTTGTCTTAAAATGTAAAATCTATGCTTATATGCCGAATCAGGCTACAAAAGGCTTTTAAGGAGTTTTCTTGAAATTTGAAAATTTTTATTTGGAAACACTTATCTAAGGAACGGTAAAAGCTAGAAAACGATTGTGTACCAAACGCATCAGAAAGGTGCTACCAGTGCGTTCTATGCTTATATGCCGCATAAGGCTCAAACTTCTTATCAGTTGTCTTAAAATGTAAAATCTATGCTTATATGCCAAATCAGGCTTCAAAAGGCTTTTAAGGAGTTTTCTTGAAATTTGAAAATTTTTATTTGGAAACACTTATCTAAGGAACGGTAAAAGCTAGAAATACGATTCGTGTACCAAACGCATCAGGAGGTGCACCAGTGCGTTCTATGCTTATATGCCGCATAAGGCTCAAACTTCTTATCAGTTGTCTTAAAATGTAAAATCTATGCTTATATGCCAAATCAGGCTTCAAAAGGCTTTTAAGGAGTTTTCTTGAAATTTGAAAATTTTCATTTGGAAACACTTATCTAAGGAACGGTAAAAGCTAGAAATACGATTCGTGTACCAAACGCATCAGGAGGTGCACCAGTGCGTTCTATGCTTATATGCCGCATAAGGCTCAAACTTCTTATCAGTTGTCTTAAAATGTAAAATCTATGCTTATATGCCAAATCAGGCTTCAAAAGGCTTTTAAGGAGTTTTCTTGAAATTTGAAAATTTTTATTTGGAAACACTTATCTAAGGAACGGTAAAAGCTAGAAATACGATTCGTGTACCAAACGCATCAGGAGGTGCACCAGTGCGTTCTATGCTTATATGCCGCATAAGGCTCAAACTTCTTATCAGTTGTCTTAAAATGTAAAATCTATGCTTATATGCCAAATCAGGCTTCAAAAGGCTTTTAAGGAGTTTTCTTGAAATTTGAAAATTTTCATTTGGAAACACTTATCTAAGGAACGGTAAAAGCTAGAAATACGATTCGTGTACCAAACGCATCAGGAGGTGCACCAGTGCGTTCTATGCTTATATGCCGCATAAGGCTCAAACTTCTTATCAGTTGTCTTAAAATGTAAAATCTATGCTTATATGCCAAATCAGGCTTCAAAAGGCTTTTAAGGAGTTTTCTTGAAATTTGAAAATTTTTATTTGGAAACACTTATCTAAGGAACGGTAAAAGCTAGAAATACGATTCGTGTACCAAACGCATCAGGAGGTGCACCAGTGCGTTCTATGCTTATATGCCGCATAAGGCTCAAACTTCTTATCAGTTGTCTTAAAATGTAAAATCTATGCTTATATGCCAAATCAGGCTTCAAAAGGCTTTTAAGGAGTTTTTCTTGAAATTTGAAAATTTTTCATTTGGAAACACTTATCTAAGGAACGGTAAAAGCTAGAAATACGATTCGTGTACCAAACGCATCAGGAGGTGCACCAGTGCGTTCTATGCTTATATGCCGCATAAGGCTCAAACTTCTTATCAGTTGTCTTAAAATGTAAAATCTATGCTTATATGCCAAATCAGGCTTCAAAAGGCTTTTAAGGAGTTTTCTTGAAATTTGAAAATTTTCATTTGGAAACACTTATCTAAGGAACGGTAAAAGCTAGAAATACGATTCGTGTACCAAACGCATCAGGAGGTGCACCAGTGCGTTCTATGCTTATATGCCGCATAAGGCTCAAACTTCTTATCAGTTGTCTTAAAATGTAAAATCTATGCTTATATGCCAAATCAGGCTTCAAAAGGCTTTTAAGGAGTTTTCTTGAAATTTGAAAATTTTCATTTGGAAACACTTATCTAAGGAACGGTAAAAGCTAGAAATACGATTCGTGTACCAAACGCATCAGGAGGTGCACCAGTGCGTTCTATGCTTATATGCCGCATAAGGCTCAAACTTCTTATCAGTTGTCTTAAAATGTAAAATCTATGCTTATATGCCAAATCAGGCTTCAAAAGGCTTTTAAGGAGTTTTCTTGAAATTTGAAAATTTTCATTTGGAAACACTTATCTAAGGAACGGTAAAAGCTAGAAATACGATTCGTGTACCAAACGCATCAGGAGGTGCACCAGTGCGTTCTATGCTTATATGCCGCATAAGGCTCAAACTTCTTATCAGTTGTCTTAAAATGTAAAATCTATGCTTATATGCCAAATCAGGCTTCAAAAGGCTTTTAAGGAGTTTTCTTGAAATTTGAAAATTTTCATTTGGAAACACTTATCTAAGGAACGGTAAAAGCTAGAAATACGATTCGTGTACCAAACGCATCAGGAGGTGCACCAGTGCGTTCTATGCTTATATGCCGCATAAGGCTCAAACTTCTTATCAGTTGTCTTAAAATGTAAAATCTATGCTTATATGCCAAATCAGGCTTCAAAAGGCTTTTAAGGAGTTTTCTTGAAATTTGAAAATTTTCATTTGGAAACACTTATCTAAGGAACGGTAAAAGCTAGAAATACGATTCGTGTACCAAACGCATCAGGAGGTGCACCAGTGCGTTCTATGCTTATATGCCGCATAAGGCTCAAACTTCTTATCAGTTGTCTTAAAATGTAAAATCTATGCTTATATGCCAAATCAGGCTTCAAAAGGCTGTTAAGGATTTTTCTTGAAATTTGAAAATTTTTATTTGGAAACTTTTATCTAAGGAACGGTAAAAGCTAGAAATACGATTCGTGTACCAAACGCATCAGGAGGTGCACCAGTGCGTTCTATGCTTATATGCCGCATAAGGCTCAAACTTCTTATCAGTTGTCTTAAAATGTAAAATCTATGCTTATATGCCAAATCAGGCTTCAAAAGGCTTTTAAGGAGTTTTCTTGAAATTTGAAAATTTTCATTTGGAAACACTTATCTAAGGAACGGTAAAAGCTAGAAATACGATTCGTGTACCAAACGCATCAGGAGGTGCACCAGTGCGTTCTATGCTTATATGCCGCATAAGGCTCAAACTTCTTATCAGTTGTCTTAAAATGTAAAATCTATGCTTATATGCCAAATCAGGCTTCAAAAGGCTGTTAAGGATTTTTCTTGAAATTTGAAAATTTTTATTTGGAAACTTTTATCTAAGGAACGGTAAAAGCTAGAAATACGATTCGTGTACCAAACGCATCAGGAGGTGCACCAGTGCGTTCTATGCTTATATGCCGCATAAGGCTCAAACTTCTTATCAGTTGTCTTAAAATGTAAAATCTATGCTTATATGCCAAATCAGGCTTCAAAAGGCTTTTAAGGAGTTTTCTTGAAATTTGAAAATTTTCATTTGGAAACACTTATCTAAGGAACGGTAAAAGCTAGAAATACGATTCGTGTACCAAACGCATCAGGAGGTGCACCAGTGCGTTCTATGCTTATATGCCGCATAAGGCTCAAACTTCTTATCAGTTGTCTTAAAATGTAAAATCTATGCTTATATGCCAAATCAGGCTTCAAAAGGCTGTTAAGGATTTTTCTTGAAATTTGAAAATTTTTATTTGGAAACTTTTATCTAAGGAACGGTAAAAGCTAGAAATACGATTCGTGTACCAAACGCATCAGGAGGTGCACCAGTGCGTTCTATGCTTATATGCCGCATAAGGCTCAAACTTCTTATCAGTTGTCTTAAAATGTAAAATCTATGCTTATATGCCAAATCAGGCTTCAAAAGGCTTTTAAGGAGTTTTTTTTGAAATTTGAAAATTTTCATTTGGAAACACTTATCTAAGGAACGGTAAAAGCTAGAAATACGATTCGTGTACCAAACGCATCAGGAGGTGCACCAGTGCGTTCTATGCTTATATGCCGCATAAGGCTCAAACTTCTTATCAGTTGTCTTAAAATGTAAAATCTATGCTTATATGCCAAATCAGGCTTCAAAAGGCTTTAAGGAGTTTTTTTTGAAATTTGAAAATTTTCATTTGGAAACTTTTATCTAAGGAACGGTAAAAGCTAGAAATACGATTCGTGTACCAAACGCATCAGGAGGTGCACCAGTGCGTTCTATGCTTATATGCCGCATAAGGCTCAAACTTCTTATCAGTTGTCTTAAAATGTAAAATCTATGCTTATATGCCAAATCAGGCTTCAAAAGGCTTTTAAGGAGTTTTCTTGAAATTTGAAAATTTTCATTTGGAAACACTTATCTAAGGAACGGTAAAAGCTAGAAATACGATTCGTGTACCAAACGCATCAGGAGGTGCACCAGTGCGTTCTATGCTTATATGCCGCATAAGGCTCAAACTTCTTATCAGTTGTCTTAAAATGTAAAATCTATGCTTATATGCCAAATCAGGCTTCAAAAGGCTTTTAAGGAGTTTTCTTGAAATTTGAAAATTTTCATTTGGAAACACTTATCTAAGGAACGGTAAAAGCTAGAAATACGATTCGTGTACCAAACGCATCAGGAGGTGCACCAGTGCGTTCTATGCTTATATGCCGCATAAGGCTCAAACTTCTTATCAGTTGTCTTAAAATGTAAAATCTATGCTTATATGCCAAATCAGGCTTCAAAAGGCTTTTAAGGAGTTTTCTTGAAATTTGAAAATTTTCATTTGGAAACACTTATCTAAGGAACGGTAAAAGCTAGAAATACGATTCGTGTACCAAACGCATCAGGAGGTGCACCAGTGCGTTCTATGCTTATATGCCGCATAAGGCTCAAACTTCTTATCAGTTGTCTTAAAATGTAAAATCTATGCTTATATGCCAAATCAGGCTTCAAAAGGCTTTTAAGGAGTTTTCTTGAAATTTGAAAATTTTCATTTGGAAACACTTATCTAAGGAACGGTAAAAGCTAGAAATACGATTCGTGTACCAAACGCATCAGGAGGTGCACCAGTGCGTTCTATGCTTATATGCCGCATAAGGCTCAAACTTCTTATCAGTTGTCTTAAAATGTAAAATCTATGCTTATATGCCAAATCAGGCTTCAAAAGGCTTTTAAGGAGTTTTCTTGAAATTTGAAAATTTTCATTTGGAAACACTTATCTAAGGAACGGTAAAAGCTAGAAATACGATTCGTGTACCAAACGCATCAGGAGGTGCACCAGTGCGTTCTATGCTTATATGCCGCATAAGGCTCAAACTTCTTATCAGTTGTCTTAAAATGTAAAATCTATGCTTATATGCCAAATCAGGCTTCAAAAGGCTTTTAAGGAGTTTTCTTGAAATTTGAAAATTTTCATTTGGAAACACTTATCTAAGGAACGGTAAAAGCTAGAAATACGATTCGTGTACCAAACGCATCAGGAGGTGCACCAGTGCGTTCTATGCTTATATGCCGCATAAGGCTCAAACTTCTTATCAGTTGTCTTAAAATGTAAAATCTATGCTTATATGCCAAATCAGGCTTCAAAAGGCTTTTAAGGAGTTTTCTTGAAATTTGAAAATTTTCATTTGGAAACACTTATCTAAGGAACGGTAAAAGCTAGAAATACGATTCGTGTACCAAACGCATCAGGAGGTGCACCAGTGCGTTCTATGCTTATATGCCGCATAAGGCTCAAACTTCTTATCAGTTGTCTTAAAATGTAAAATCTATGCTTATATGCCAAATCAGGCTTCAAAAGGCTTTTAAGGAGTTTTCTTGAAATTTGAAAATTTTCATTTGGAAACACTTATCTAAGGAACGGTAAAAGCTAGAAATACGATTCGTGTACCAAACGCATCAGGAGGTGCACCAGTGCGTTCTATGCTTATATGCCGCATAAGGCTCAAACTTCTTATCAGTTGTCTTAAAATGTAAAATCTATGCTTATATGCCAAATCAGGCTTCAAAAGGCTTTTAAGGAGTTTTCTTGAAATTTGAAAATTTTCATTTGGAAACACTTATCTAAGGAACGGTAAAAGCTAGAAATACGATTCGTGTACCAAACGCATCAGGAGGTGCACCAGTGCGTTTTATGCTTATATGCCGGTTCAGGCTCCAAACGTCTTGTCATTTGTGTTAAAATGTAAAATCTGTGCTTATATGCCGAATCAGGTTACAAAAGGCTTTTAAGGAGTTTTCTTGAAATTTGAAAATTTTCATTTGGAAACACTTATCTAAGGAACGGTAAAAGCTAGAAATACGATTCGTGTACCAAACGCATCAGGAGGTGCACCAGTGCGTTTTATGCTTATATGCCGGTTCAGGCTCCAAACGTCTTGTCATTTGTGTTAAAATGTAAAATCTGTGCTTATATGCCGAATCAGGTTACAAAAGGCTTTTAAGGAGTTTTCTTGAAATTTGAAAATTTTCATTTGGAAACACTTATCTAAGGAACGGTAAAAGCTAGAAATACGATTCGTGTACCAAACGCATCAGGAGGTGCACCAGTGCGTTTTATGCTTATATGCCGGTTCAGGCTCCAAACGTCTTGTCATTTGTGTTAAAATGTAAAATCTGTGCTTATATGCCGAATCAGGTTACAAAAGGCTTTTAAGGAGTTTTCTTGAAATTTGAAAATTTTCATTTGGAAACACTTATCTAAGGAACGGTAAAAGCTAGAAATACGATTCGTGTACCAAACGCATCAGGAGGTGCACCAGTGCGTTTTATGCTTATATGCCGGTTCAGGCTCCAAACGTCTTGTCATTTGTGTTAAAATGTAAAATCTGTGCTTATATGCCGAATCAGGTTACAAAAGGCTTTTAAGGAGTTTTCTTGAAATTTGAAAATTTTCATTTGGAAACACTTATCTAAGGAACGGTAAAAGCTAGAAATACGATTCGTGTACCAAACGTATCAGGAGGTGCTACCAGTGCGTTTTATGCTTATATGCCGGTTCAGGCTCCAAACGTCTTGTCATTTGTCTTAAAATGTAAAATCTGTGCTTATATGCCGAATCAGGTTACAAAAGGCTTTTAAGGAGTTTTCTTGAAATTTGAAAATTTTCATTTGGAAACACTTATCTAAGGAACGGTAAAAGCTAGAAATACGATTCGTGTACCAAACGCATCAGGAGGTGCACCAGTGCGTTTTATGCTTATATGCCGGTTCAGGCTCCAAACGTCTTGTCATTTGTGTTAAAATGTAAAATCTGTGCTTATATGCCGAATCAGGCTTCAAAAGACTGTTAAGGATTTTTCTTGAAATTTGAAAATTTTTATTTGGAAACACTTATCTAAGGAACGGTTAAAGCTAGAAACAAGATTTGTGTACCAAACGCATCAGAAAGGTGCTACCAGTGCGTTCTATGCTTATATGCCGAATAAGGCTCAAACGTCTTATCAGTTGTCTTAAAATGTAAATACTGTGCTTATATGCTTATATAGGTACAAAATAATATATTCTCAAAACGAATTAATATCTATAATTGACAAAATTGATTGAATTGGCTTCTACTTTTGAAATAAAGCGTTTGCATATTTAAATGTTGGATTACTATCTACACTTATTATTATTAAATACATTCTATATTATTTTTTAAGATTGATCGTGAATTAATTCAGTGTCTTATTATTTCGTCTGCTACGTTTGCATTGAATGTCGTCTGTTTTTGTGAAGAAATTAAAAAATTTTGGCATTTTAAACATTTACTTAAAAATATAAGTGAAAAACTTTTTCACTGTTGGGGAAGAGAGCTTTCTCCTCTTTTGGAATTGCCAGCTGTTAAACTGGTAAAGATAATATTATATAACATTTGAAGTTTCAATTCGTATATTTATCTTTAAGGCTCGTGCCAAGCAACTTTATAGTGCAGGATTTGAAACTATTCAACATATTGCAAAGTGTGATCCAAATGAACTTGTTAAACATATTCAATGTATGACAATAAATAGTGCAAATCACCTTATTGCAGCTGCTAAGGTATATAAATACATATATAGATATATATGTGTATGTTGTATTTTTATTTTATTTTTTCAACATTTCATTTTTTGGATAGTTGCACTTGCTGGAAAAAGTGGAGACATTAAAAGATGAATCCGAGAATGTTTTAAATGGCGGAGTATAAATGTTAGAATTTTTACTCTTTCATTGAGGTTCCTTTAATAGTTAACAAAACAATATCGTGAATATTATTTTAAAAAGTGCTTGCTTTTTGTTTTGTGATATAGCAGTGGTTTTATTAAGTTATTCAAATTTTATAGTTTTGTACTTTTTATATTTTTATAATAAATATTATTTAATGATAATTATTTTTAAAAGTTTTGTGCTTCTAACTATTCTATTTATTCATGAGAGAAACATTGACACTTGTTTGTTTTTATTTTGTGACTACAAAAGCTCGCCACAAATATTTAAATTTTGTTATTGTCTATAACTATATTGTATATATATTCTTGTTATAATTTTATTTCTATTCTATCCCTTCAATCTGTTCATTGTACTGTGGTAATATTTTAATAATTCCATCTAAATCTTGTATCTCTACCTCGCTATTGTATTCTGTGTAGATAACTTTATTACTCGTACTTTCTACTTTCTTGTAATCCCTTTAACGATTTAACGTTTATTTATAACAGCGTGACGTCCATAGTGACGTCAATTATTTCTTGCCTCTTCTTAATTGTATTTTAATGGCATGGATATGTTTCTTTGGTGGTTAGGGTCAACCATAGTCCGGGAGCCACCAATCCTGAAAGTGCACTTACACGGATTTCAAAATTATTTATATAAACAGATATTTAATAGAAATACGAATAAAATAAGCCCGGTATGACGAAATTTATCCTGGCACCAGTATGTTTTACAAATTTTTTTATTATTAAAAAACATTGATAATTTGCACTTATCGCGAAAATTAATTTCAACCAGCGCATTTTATTCTATAAATTTTATGTACTTTTAGAAAAAAATGGTATGACAGCTGCTATTGTGGCAAAAATATGTCATACCTATTTAAAAAAATATATTAGTGATAAAGTTTTACCCCTATCACGGAATAACGTTTTTTTTTTTAATTTGTTTCTTTTTTTGTCTACTTTGCAATTATTTCGGTATGACAGCTCGAAACTTGACAAAAACATCTGTACCCGTTTCTCTGTCATATTCACGCGCTTTGCGTCTTCCATCTATATCGAGCAATTATGAATTGCAAGGCGACGTTAAAAATAACATGCTCCGTAGCATTTGCGCAGGCGCGAAGTGTCTATGGAAATAAGAAATAAGTCGCCTCTGCCGCCTTTTTATTTAAATTCAAATGAAGCTGCCTCTTTATTTGAATTTAAATGAACGATCTTCAGTGTTCTAACTTTTTTAATGATAAATATGGATAAAAACGAGTGGTAATGACAATTATATTAGGTACAAAATACTCGTATAAAATGTTAACACTATTTATTAGTAAAAGTGAAAAATAAAAAAACTCATTTCATACAAATATGTAAGTATTATATAAATATACAATAATAAACATTTTAAGCTGAAGGGCCTTTAACTACTTCTATTTCCCTAATTTCGACTAAAAAAAGAATGTGTTTTAAAATCTTGTGGTTTTGTAAATTTTGTATTAGATAACATACCTACTTTATTTTTTCTTTGATGGGAAATATTCCTGTTTATCCATTTTACGTTTTCTTGAAATTCTACTTTGTTTTTGAACTTTTCCTATAAGCATCCCAAATTCCTTAAGCGCTGCTTGAAAGGCTTCATCATCCAGTTGACTCATTGCATTTCCATAGGTTTCCATTGCAATCTTCAGTTGTGTTGCACGGTCTTGATGCACTTTAATATTTGTGTTTTTCTTATGGTTTATGAAGGTATCTATTTCTTCTTTGTGGTATGTTTTGATTGTTGTTGTTTCTACTAAATTGGAGACATCATCTAAAACAGAATTATCACCTCTCGCTCTCTCATACAAACATACCAAATGCACATGCTTACATATGGTAGTTTTTACTGCATACTGCTGACAGTCACATTTATACCTGTGAATACAAATTTGGCAAACTCTACAGTATAACATCTTGCATTCTCTTTCACACACTTCATTGTATAAAACATTGTAATATAAATTTTCTGAAGAGGACCTTACCTTAAATTCACCAAAACCTACCTCAGTTACAGCACTTTTATCCATTTATTAATATAATTGTGAAATTAAAAACACAAACTGTATATTACACATACTTATTCAAATAGTTTAAGAAATCAGTTTCATTTGCCTCTGTTAATTTCTTCATATATTCTTCTGTTCGAGTAATAAACCTTTCCTTCTTTGTTTCATTCATAATCTTCTTTAAATCGCTTTTCTTAGTTTCCTTTAGATCCATATTTTTTATCTTATTTTTTCCTTGAATATTCCAGTTCTTTATAATATGCCAAGTACATAATAATCTTTGCGGTTTCTTCTCCATAACTTTTACCCATGCATTGTAATATTTAGCATCATCATCTGTCATAAAATAATCAGCATTAATAGATTGCCCTACTCTAATTTTAAGTGCCTGTAAGAAAACTTCTTGAACAATTTGATCCTGTCTATTTGTTAAAAAAAAAGCCACTGGAAACCCTGCATTTTTATCGTCCTTCACCAATACTACTGTTAATTCTAATCCCTTTCTGTTGGTTCCAAAAGTACCATCCATACATATAATTTTTGAAAACTGTTTTAATTTTTCTTCCATTATCAAATTCATAAATCCCAAAGCAAAATCACCTTCCCTAAGTATCGAATGCTTTTCTCCTACAGAGCCAACACCAAAAATAAGCTACACTATTAACTACAGCTACACAAATATCACTATTACCTTCTTGTTTAAAAATAAATACACAGTTTTTATTGCTCGAATTCCATTCCTGAACTTTCATGGCTACAGCTATCATATCCACATCATGTCTTCTATTTTCCACATTGTTCTTCCTACTGAGGTAATGAATATCCTTACGATTTATTAAATTTAACCTACTTAAACCACTATCTTTGAGTTGCCTGCAATCATCTAAAATTCTCTCAACTGTTACGCCCATCTGTAATTTTCCCAAAATTTCAGTCTTCTCCTTTATCATTAAATGCTGGCTTCTAATTTCCTCGTCATGTCCTACATGAGTTTTATAGTAGTTGACTGAATATGTACCTTAAGTTTAATAAGGTAGAACATATTTTGTTTTTTAATTTAAACTACAAAAATTACCTAAATCCTTTTGAAAGTCAATTATTAATTGGGATGGACAAGCACCTTTGATTTTAATAGATCCACCAGATTTGCCATTTCTTTTAATGCTCTTACTTTGAAAACCTTGACAAAAATATAAATATTTTCTTCATAATTATAATACATTTTATAAAGGGATAGTACCTTTTGTATCACTGCGATTACAGTAATAATAAACTCTTCTAAATTCAGTATTTTCATTTACCCTGCTTAAGGAATAATTAACATCCATAGATTCATTATTAAACCATTCCTTAAACTCTTCAGTATCTCAAAAACTCAAAGTTACATTAACCGTTATTATATTATGAAAAGTTTGTAAATGATTATTTAATAATTTATATGTTTCATTTTTCTCAAAACAAATGGGACAAATAATACGATTTTCTTTTTTCGGCACTTCTTTCTTATGGACGTTCCTCAGATGTCTACCCAAAATTGTAATTTTTGGAAAATTGCTTGTTACAGTACATACATTTGTTCTTTCCTTCCTTGTCCATACTAGTACAATACCTGAAAGCAACTTAAACAAAAAAAAAATACGAATTATAAAAATTTCAATTGAAAGATAAAAACAAACACAATTTGTTATGCACCAGTATTTACACTACAACTTATAGACTTATACTATAAACTCAAAAAATAAATAATTCCTTTAAACAGGCAGATTATTATTTAACAGTTACTCCACACTTTTTACACTACTGCTATTAAACTATAAATATGTATGTATAAATTTAAATAATTGTTTTAAAAAAACAGATTAAATTCACAACTTAAACAAAGCAGTAAAATAATATAAATCCAATCGCAAATATGATTTTCGTATTAAAAATCAGTGCAGGAATACGAATTGGCAGTTAGAAAAAGGTTAGGGCGCCAAACGATAACCCATAGACATGAGTATTTCGCGCCTGCGCAAATACTACGGAGCCTGTTATTTTTAGCGTCGCCTCAATTATTCGTATAAACACTGCTTACAATTAGTGTTGTGCGTTGTCAGAGACAATGGAGAGACGTGCAAGTACATAGGAAAAAAGTTTCGCTAAAACTCGTTTATTTGTTCCTTGTCTTCCTAACGCAATTAGACATGAGAGTATTTCTCTTACACAATTGGGAAGGTGAGTTCAGATGGCGCTTTCGTAGTTTTGTTTTGGCTGTCAGCTGTGTCGGGAGTCCGCCATTTAAAAGCGTTTGTTGTGTTTGTGTTTGTTCGCAGCATAAAATTCTCAGTTCTGTTTGTTTCGTTTATTGTCATTGATAAGAGATATATATACTATTGTAGATGTGAAACTTCTCTTGCGGCGATTTTAACGCCATCCCACTTAATTGATGAAAAGTAAAGATTAAAGGTTCCTGTTTTAATGCGTTTTTTTTTATATTTAAAATTTTTGATATTAATTGATTAAGCGAAAATTTACCAAGAAACAAACAATCTTCTTAAAAATTTAAGAAAAGAGTTTGTGACTTGACAAATTTTCACATAAAATTCAAGTGTTTTAAGAAAATAAAAGATAATAATATCCATTAAAAATTTTATTATAATAAAATATAAATGATTACAATAACGAATAAACAACAAAATTAACAAAATCTGATTCTATAATAGTTATATGGGAGTGTAAAGTACTTGTTGAACAGAAATACCAAATTATCCAAAGCTTAAGTCATATTTATAGAAGTAGATACCTATATTATATATCATACTTATTAAGCAAATATTAATACGGCATAAATAACTTTTACAAAATAGACTAATTACAGATAAACACCTTGAATTTTGCCGGCATTCTATTAGGCTTTGTAATATTAATAGTGGATCAATGGAGGATGGAGGTGATGTAGTATCAGTCACAGAGCCCAATCCTGTTGCTTTCTTTCCAGGGGGATACCTGAGAGTAAAAACAATAATAATTGTATAGGTATACAGGTGCAACAAACTTATTACAAAAATAACAATAATTCGACAGTATGCAATTATTCTACAGACTAATACTTACTGGAAGTTATGTTCGCTGAAGTAGACATGATCGTTATATAAATACTAACTGATTCTCTGTGATCTCCATAGTCGCCTGAAATAAGCGGATAACATGTATGAATAAAGGAAAGCGCTTATAAACCATCCCTATATATTATCCTTTGTTACATATTATACTTACTAACAATTTCCATCAATACACAATCCACTTGCCGAAGGAGGTATACCTACGTACATTACTACACAAAATGTACCGTGTGTCATATAATGGAACATCTGTAAAAAAAAATCACTGGAATTGCAAATGCAAATACAGAAGACCTAGCATGACAGTCACTGATGTCTTATGGAAACATCCAGCATATCAACAAAAATACGTAGTACATAGTTAAACTTATGTCGTAATGGTATACCTAATAGCAGACTAACCCCCCATACACCACAAATTGTTAACAAAGTTTGTGGTGTATATAGGTGAATTTCCTGGGTATTCTACAATTTACAAATGTAATATATTTTTTAAGGCACAACAGGAAAGTACATATACTACAATACTTTCTGTTTTGTTTTTGCCGAAATTGGACAGTTATATTGCAATATACACATATATGTATAGATTGGTAGTAATACGTACAAGGACATTCTTATGTATTAGTTGTACAGATATCAGTAAAATTTCCAACGTATACAGAATGACTAAAATACGATATGCAATCGTGTAAGTGTGTTGATGTGTACAATTATGATAACAATACTATAAATAATATTAAATACACAACGAACGATAAAAGAAAATAGAATGATATTATGACTGATGCCTACTGAGCACCGAATTACCTCCATACATATTTGTATTTGATACAGGGTGACCCAAAGTCAGCGGCCCATTTCTGAAAAATTGATGGTGGGACCATTTTATCAAAAATCATAAGGTAACTACGACACGTGATGTACATTTTTAACATATTTTCAATTGTGTAGTACTTCCGCTTATACCGGAAGGTGACACTAACTTCCTTATTTTAAATGGAACACCCTGTATTTTAATGCACCATTGAAAATCTTTATTTATTTAAAGGTAAATTTTATAACATGTCCCTATCAGAAAAGTTACCAATTTTGGAACTGAATTATCATCTTCATATAAGTATATGGTATTTAGGAGATGTTTCTACAAGTTTTCACTGTAATCTACAGTAACTTTCCTGTTAAATGAACATTCTGTATTTCTTTGCATAAACGGATGTAAAATTAAATTCTAAATGGAACGACGTGTTATGTTCCGATATGCCGAATGGTGTAAATGTCCAGATATGGGTACTTACCCTACGGTAACGGGGAAAATTGGTAGCATGGCAGGAATGATGTGGACTTGTACAGCACCATTCAAATGTTTTTAGTTGAGGGAGGGAAACTTGGTTGTAATTATGTATATAAGATGGTCGTTCAGAGAGAGGAGGTGGGTATAGGGGGTGACCCATAAGAACATTCAAGCGTAGCTTTTAGATACGGGCAGAGAAGTGCAGGTTTGAGGGGAAGGGGTTGGAAATTGCAACGTTGAATGAATAAACCAACGAAAACTTTTTGTTGAACTGATAAACCTACTTTTGTCTATATTCCAGGGAAACCAAAATTCTTATCAGTAACGTTAATTGGTAGGAGGGAGACGATGGTTCACCAAGGACAAAACGCACACGACGGCCGAAGAAGACGGTCGTCTTAAATTGATTAGACGCGACCAGATTATTTTAGTTTTAAAATTATTGTGACATTAATATTGCATTATTGGATTTGATGGTGTTTTGTAGACATTTTTCTTAACTGATATACCAAACACAAACGTTATCTGTGCTACCCAGTGTCACACTAAACTATACGCGGCGGTAAATATTGCACATAGATCTTTGCAAAGAGACAATCTATTATAAAAGTTAGCTCTTAAAAAGTTCCATAACAGTTTGTCTCTTTCAAAAGGTCGATCTACAGGGTGATTCATGATAATGTCGCCCCCCTTCCCAGTGAGCATTGTTACATAAATGTTATGTCAATTTTACCAAATCGAAAATAACATGTTATATAACGTGAGAGTCACAGGAAACTCATTTGTGACTCACAATTTCACACTCATTTACGTAACATTGTTACATAACATAGTGATGTTTCTGTTACGTGTCTGTTACATGTATCAACATATAACAATGATGTAACATTAATGTAACATTAATGTAACCAAAACGTAACAATATAACATAACAGTGATGCTCCTGTTATGTTTCTAAGACATACATTTTTACGTCACATTTCTGTAACAATTTTGTAACGTTAACGTAAGCAAAACGTCACCATGTAACAACACAGTGATGTTTATGTTATGTTTCTAAGATATGAATATTTAAGATATATATGTATTTGCATATCAAAGGTCTGTAACAGTGACATACGGTTAATGTAAATCGAAAAGAGCAATGTGAGCTAACAAAAAGGTTTCTATCTAAAATATTTATTCTTATTTAACAGCTCCGTAGTAGCAATATGATAAGCTAAAGGAAAATTCCAAAATTAATTAGAAATATTTATTAGTTAAACTACATTTGATGAAAATTAACTATATACATATTTACATATATTATATACATCTATATGTATATTTAGATACGACAAAATATGACTGAAAAGATTTCCTTTACGTCCCAGTGTGCCTTTGGCTCAGCCTTTCTTTGGATAAGTGTCGAAATATTCTTGGTTCGCTTAGGCGGCCACCAGCATTTTTTATTGTTATCGCCGATAATCCATTTGGCCGCAACTTCTGAACAACTCCCATCTCTTGTAAATTTTACAACAGCAAAATCCATTGCTGAAACAAATTTAAAAAAACGAATAGGATTGGGTACTAATTAAATATGAAAAGTAAAATTAAATAATTATGTAAAACATAAATCAAGTTATTTATGTCATTTGGAATGTCAATATAAACTAGAGTTTTACTTACTTTCTGAACAAAAATGCAAGTTCCAGTAAAATCACTAAAAGTCTGTCTTTATACGCAACTGCAATAGCCTGTTCTCTTCCTATGTGTGACAGATGCCCATCTGGTCTGAACAGTATGGGTTTTTAGCTTTTATAGCAGTTGATGCACATACCACCCCCCAAAAAAAGTCTATTAGACTGCCAGAAATTTAAAAAGAGTATAACAAGCGCAAAGAATTATTGACCCTTCACGTTAACTAAATAAAAATAAATAGTGAAAATAAATTAAAAAAACCGATAAACATCAGGGTAACTTCAACTTAAGTTTGAGAGTCGGCTATATACATGTATATCATATGCATAAGATAAATAAATGACTCTATGTACGGTAGCTACATGTCTATAAAGTTAATAGCTCTTTTATGTTTACATTATTTTTGTTTTATTATAATGGCACAATGTAAAGTATTCGTTGTAAATCAATTATTGCCAATTACTTTGTAATTGTAATTGAAACAAACGTTTTCCATACTCCAAATCACTACGGCAAAATATATTTTTTTTAATACAATATTACTTTAATTAGTCAACAAAAATAAATTAAATTGTACTAATTATTTTAATTTGATCATAAATCATTTTTTTAAATTCATTACAGTAAAAAATGCAATCATCAAAAATTATAAATATGTAGGAGATGGAGTTTGATGGCAATTATTTCTTATTTATGGTTCCATAGAGGCATAATTTATGGTCACCCTTAGGTTTAGTGCATGTTCCTTTTTAAAAAAAGCTGTTAGGTCTCAGTTGTCGATATTATTGTTTGAATTAGCAGAGAAATAAGATTTAGAAACCATGTTCCGAACGTAGACACGGGCTGTCATGTAGTGGTGTTTCTGAGAAATTTAGGAAAAGGGGCCATGTGTTGGCATGATCCCTGCCTCAGGGGGCAAACGAATACAACAAATGTGTCGCAACCAAATATTCCGAATCCTTTGGATAGTAAATGACGAAAGTGTATTACTGTTTAATTAGTTGCCTGAACAAAAGTGGCTTCACCCGCTTAACTAAAGGCATTGCAATCCTTTTCATTCCTACACAAATACTTCAACGCTTTTAATTTTAAGTTTCTGTTAGACTTATTTATCTAGTAAGTTATTATACTTCGTCCGCAAAAAAAGATTTTTTTGAAAAAGATGTCCGAGAAGAAGGTACTCGGGGTTGTCGGAAACACTCATGTTGTTTATGGTAGTGCAATTTGGGAAACTGCCTAACATAAATCTACGGCCAATATTGAAGGGTCTTTGTTCTCATTTTAGTTGTGTTTTTGAATTTTTTCTCAAATAGTCAGCAATAAACAGGGTTCTTTAGCATAAAGTGTATTAATCACATCAGATATTGCTGGTACCATGCTGTCGAAGTGTTGATAATCAACACATGTTCTTTTAAACTATACATATAAAGAATATTCATAAAAATATTTATGCATGTATAAAATATTGTAAAAATGGCGAAAATGTGCATCATCGGGGTAGATTTTAGGCAATTATACATTGAGAGGCTGAGAATAACAAGGTCAAGGAGAAATAGTTTTTGTTAAGGGGTCTGTAATAAATCACTACTTTTATTACTAAACAATTGAAAATTTAAAACGAAAGAAGAGAAACTGATACGTTTTGGACGCTTGAGACTGTCAACAGATGTGGCTATTAGACCGTTAAATAGTCGAAGATTTCGGTGCCTCATTTTCTTGTTTCTGCCTTTAAGAGAGTTAAAAAGTATGTCGATGTAAATTACAATAATGTAAAAATTAAAACTGGATCGCGTGTCCATCATATTAAAAATTATTTTTTTTATTTGTAGAAAAAAACATATTTTTTTCGCCCCTGATATGTTCACCAAACAAAACTGAATAAAATTAAGTAAGTAATAAAATAATTGCCAGAATGCTATCACGTGTCCAAAGGATTTAAACTAAGACTCGATACGATACGATACGATTTTCTCGCTTCCGCAAATTTTATTCAAAATTTAATTTGGTGAACATGACAGAGGACATAACACTATTTATGTCCTTATCTTTATCTCTACCTCCCTTTATCTCTGACTTGAAATCGCCAGCAAACACAACCTTTCTGGGAAACAGAGAAAGGTCTTAAGAGAAAACACATCTGTAAAGCATCTGTTTAAAATGGAACGAATAGTACATTTATAATACATATTAATAATTAAAAAAAAAAATAGAAATGACCGAAACAAAACGAATAATAGATATGTTCTAAATATTTCCGTTATCATAAATATAAAAGAAAAGAAAAGTATCATGAAAGATAAAATTTCATATTTTGTATACAGAGGCTTTTTTTTCTATTTATTATGATAGTGAATACAAGTGTTGACAACTTTAATTATATTCGTATCAAAAATTAATTTATTTTAGTTTAAATCTAAACGAATCTTTTGTAGAATTATTGTAATTCAATTCGGTAGAAATGTATGTTGGCTCATCTGTAACTATTTTATGCGATCTAATACCTAATATTGTGCAGAATTTTTATTTTATAAGATTAATCTGGAGTAAATTTGGTTATGCTATAGCTAATTTAAGAATAACACATTTATATATCATAAAAATGAGTACAATTAAAATTATTGTCAACGTCAAACTTTATCGTTTCTTATATAACATTTTATAACGGTAGTATTGATACGATTTTATAAGGGTAACGCCGATATATCACAAAGACATAACATAAAAGTAACCGCTGAAAGGTTTTATAAAGGTAACACTGATATATCGCAAGGACATAACATAAGAGTAACCACTGCAACGTTTCATAAGGGTAATATTGATATATCACAAAGATATAACATAAGAGTAACCGCAGCAACGTTTTATAAAGGTAACACTGATACATCACAAAGACATAACATAAAAGTAACAGCTGTAACGTTTTATAAAGGTTACACTGTTACATCACAAGGACATATCAAATGAGTAGAAATTGTGATGTTTTATTACAGTCACACCACCATATATAGCTGTTACATAACATATATATAACAATTAGTTACATAACATAAAACTTAAATTTGACATAAATGTTATGTCGCCTATAAGTTAAAAAAGTTATGTAACTTGTTATTTTCTCGTTATATCATATTTACATTGTGTGTTTATTGGGCTACAGGTAACTATATTGAATTTATATTGCCTACATACAAATGTTTCTACATGAATTATTTTATACATACATACATACATACTTAGTTATTATTTTCACTATTTTAGCAATTCCATCTTTATTTTTGAAGCCGGAATCTTCAGCACTTAAAGAGACCAGTAGAGAACAGAGAACGAAGAAAAAGCATCTCAGAGAAATACCTTGAGCAGTTCTTTCTAGTTCTATAAATCTGCCAGTATTTGATCTCTCCGTATCAAAGAATAATTGTAATATTTCAAATGTAATGACATGCTCCGAAGAGGTACATATTGATGAAGAAGAGCGAAGTATGTCAAACTTGTAGAAAAAAAACAACAGTTAAATAAGAAACTGAGTAAAAACGAAATTGGGAATTTGAAAACTCTTGGCTAATCAGGAAGGACATTCAAATGAAAAAGTTACTGAAATTCTGGGAACTTTTTTAACAAAATATCAAATTGATGTGGTCATGAATGTTGGACCAGTGATGAAATAGGTAGAGCTTTTACTCTTAGATATTTTAGTAATGCAGCGTCTGTATATATAATCTGCCAGTATTTATATATATATGTTAGACTGACCCTAAAATACCCATTACCTGGTATTTTCTTTTCACAAAGATGGGTATCGAACAAAAATTTAAAAAATAATAAGGTATTTTAAAAGATGTTCGGATACCGTGTATTCGTTTTCAACTTGTAATAAAATTTAAAGATTGTTATTATGTCCAGTTGTACTCAGTGTTTTTGTTATTTTAATTATCATGGATAATAATCATATACATACTAGAGTTGGAGCGATTAAAGCCTATCCTGACATATATAGAATCCTATAAAAAAATTCAGACTTGTCCCTATCAAGCGTATTAACATTATTAAGTTTTCTGCATGCCTACTAGAAATGAATCATACCACCACAGAAATCCCATCTTTTACCATACACTGGATAATTTATGGGCTGGTGCTGTTGACTATATCGTCTACGTGCGCCGCCAACGCTCTACCTAGCTGCTGCTACCACACGTTTGCCGAAGACGAAGAAGAGAGAATGCTTGTTTTTAAGATCATCGTTGCTACTTGCATTGTTATTTTTCTTTTTATTTTCATATTTCAACATTTTAATTTTAAAACAATAAATAGCTTAATGGGTTATTCTTGAGTAACCTTACTTTCTTAAGAATTCACCTTTATCAAATATATTTTAAACTAGTTTGAAATTGTTCCCACCCCTCCTACCCCTTTGTTAATAGTTGTGACAAACAAATAGCATTATAGTGAAATTAATTCAGCACCTGATGAAGCCAATGTGTGGCTTAATAATTTTTATGGTACAATAAATGATTTTCTTAAAACTTTGTGGTTTTGCGTTTCTTTACATTGTTGATGTTGTCAACAAGTAACAACAGTTACGTAATTTATTAGCGGCAAGCTTCATTTTATTATCCATAATGATTTTACAATTAAAAAAAAAATAGGGAAAAGTTAATAAATAATATCTGTTTTATTGTTTCTTGCATTATTTTTTTTTACTTTTACTGCACTTTCCGCTGCCATTACTAGTTGTCATAGATTTGTGATTAGTAGTAGTTGAATGATGAGTACTCTTCCTCATTTCACAGCACTCGCAATAAACTCTCCGACTTTCATGTTGTTCTGAAACAAAAAAGGTACCCTAATAGTTAAGAAATTAAATCTCCCGGCTTAATTAATATTGTCGTTTGTTATTTTACATTTACCAAGAACATTGACAAACTGGTAATCACTCATTCTCTTTGACGTATTTATACAATTCCCATTAATACCAAAAAAAAATCTCTTACCTGTAACAATGTTGTTATGAGCGGGGAATAAGCAAGCGACCTTTTTCATGGCAGCACATCTCAAACAGTGACTTCCACGTATTTCAGTAAGCACTGAAACAGATTATTATCCTATTATACATACAATTTTTACTTTAAAAATACAAACCTCTAATAATTTCTTCAGATTCGTAAAAAAAATTAAGAAAAATAAAACAAGGAACAAGTCAGTGGTTAGTATTAAGTGCAATTTTTTTTTTTGCAATTTCCACTTTTAATTTTAAAACTATTAAGATTAAGTAATTATGGAATTATATATTACTAAATAATAAATATATATTTAGTTTTGACAAATGTAAAATTTTGACATACACTGAATACAATCAGATACAATTACCATATGCATAATACTCCATTGCAAAGAGTTCACTCTTATAAAGACCTAGGAATTATTTTCGATAGTAAGCTTTTGTTTGAACATATTAATATGGTTGCTACTAAAGCATCTAAGATGCTTTTTATTGTCATACGTTATGCTATCCTTCATATTGATGCAATTGATTTCTGTTTGTTTTTATACTTTCATAATTGCAGTATTTACATTTTATATGGATATATCAGAGCTTCACACTTTGCTAAGTTATATCATAAAGTACAACTATTACGTTACCCATGTTCAGGTATCTTTTTATTGCAATATTTACATTTTATATGGATATAAAGCAGAGCTTCACACTTTGCTAAGTTATATCATAAAGTACAACTATTACGTTACCCATGTTCAGGTATCTTTTTATTTCTTAATTCCTTCTAATTCAGTCCAATTAGCAGTTTCCGATGTCTCGGCATCCATGTGTTTCATTATTGCTTGCATCTAATGCATTTATAAAAGTAACAGGGTTATTGCTTTAACTATAACGTATTGGTTATTATTTTACCAGTAAATAAAATAATACAAAATAAGTATATACTTACTTTTTTTAGAGGAACAAATATTCGAACTCAAATTTCTACTTGTTACCGTAACTTCCATTCGTATTAAATATTGAAACAATAAAAATTAATTTGCTAATTACTTTAACATAAACTAGCTTGTTTCTTCTTCTAAGATTTTAAATGATTTTTAAATACACAGACGACGCAGTCAACATTAAATATTTCTGATATGGTATAATCATTTAATCAATAATATAACCACCAGGCTATGAAATGTCGAGCGACAGCGCCACCTAAGTTTGCCCCACATGAACTACAGATATTTTTTAAATTACTAAAATCGGTATTACCGACATGCATTAGTGATACTTTTTAGTGAAACGACAATAGATCACGCGACGGCGTTTGTTGTTGTAATTTGTAATCATCAGAGGAATTCCCCATTAGTTGAAAACGTTGCTAAAACGTTTGTGGCGTTACAATTTGTTAATCGTAAAAATTTTTGTTAAAAGTGCCTGTGAGAATAGTGGAGCGCCTGGAGCGTCAAAATCATAGAAACCTCAGACTTCCGTTACAGTGGATGAAAAAAAAAAAAAAAAATTGGAATGTTTAGCCAATAACATAAATAAAAAAGTTTACCTATTGAAAATTTGTGCTTTTGATTTAAAAAAAAAAAAATGGATAATTATAATAATTCAAATAGTATGAGGCATATTATTCTGTAAAATGATGTTGTATATGAAAATTAAGTTGAGGTATATTTTTATATATGCATAATAAGTGGGTAAATGTAGTAATTCAAGGAAAATCGAAAAAAAAGGTAATATGCAAAGGTGATAGAAATGATCTTGGTCGTACAGCAGATATTATTGCATGCGCGATAGATTTACATTTTTTTTCATAAGCAGGAATTGTGTCTACCTTATATTTTTTATTTTTTATAATTATTTCTGACAATAAAAACTTTAAAGATTGCGGAATTGTCTCATCAATATCTTCAAGCATTTTGTCACTTGCTCTGTAATTTTCATTACCGTAAACTTGAGCTCTTATGTCCCTTCTAATAATTTCGATGGCCGCTTTTAATATGTGAAATTCCTCTTCTTTTTTATTATTGTGTTTTTGATTGTACCAATTTTCTGTTAATATATCGTGGTTAATATTTTTAAAACATATGATGGTATTGGATCCAAATTTAGGCGAAATGACAATGTCATCGTGATAGCGGTCTACAAGTCGTTTTTTAACAGTCTTTTCATCCGGGATGAGCTCTGTAGTTATAACATTTTTTAACTCTTGCATGGTGAATTGGCAGTCGTCATTCTCTTCTATGTATTTATATATTTGCTCCATTGCAGTATCGATCATCACAATTCTCGGACTAATTTTCTTTTCAACGTTAATCAGGTGCATAGAATTTTTAATCGAATTATAACAATCTACATGATATTTTTCTTCGAGTGCCTGTAAATCTGTTATGCTAGCAATTCTTTTATGGATTTCGCGATAATAGTCATTTTTCTGCACGGCTATAAAATTCAGAATGGAGTCACTCAAAGTTGCAGTATTGATGTGTGAAATTTGTCTTCGCCGATGTTTATTCAATTTTGCTTCTTTTGCTTTATCAGCTTCTTGGCCACAAAAGATATAATTTGTTTCCCAATCAAAGCTCAATACATCAGTGCTACTTCGAAGCTTTTTTTTTCGGAGGTGAACTACATGAAGTTTCATTTTGCTCCTTCTTCTTATAAATTTCAATATAGTTTTTATTAATATATTTTTACGACAACTTGTATGAGCATAAACGAATTCAGTTTGCAGGTGAGGTAACAATCCATCCTGTCGTTCGCTCGATGCAGCTCTCAAAGTGGTTATTCCTCTGCTTATTTTTATAATTTCACCTAAATCTGAGTTCATTTCGGATGATGAACCTAATTTTTCACATAGTGTGCAACTATGCTCATCAGCCATGATACTGGTACATGGTTCATCGATTTTTTATTAAACTGTAATAAAAAAAAGTAACAAAATTGATTGCGTTTTATTCATTTTTATAATTCTTTATTTAACTTTAATTTACATTCAATCATTTGCTAATTATTCAATTCTTTATCTACTAATTCATTGCAGTTTTTAAATCAAATTACCTTTTTACACGAAAAAATGAAAAGTCTTGAGCAGAAGTTCAACAGCAAAAAATAGTCTCCAATAAAACTGCCGTTATTAACATATAGCAAATTTTCAAATCACACAATTTTCAATTTTAAATACACAACATATACAGGACACGTGTCATTTATAACTAAACTATCCAGAAAACGTCCGTTTAGTTGTACGTTACAGCTGCTGTCCCTTCAACCTTCCCTCTCTTCTTATCGTTCACGTTTTACTACCTGTCCAAGGTCTCTAGGACCCTTCATAAACATAGGTATCTCTAAAAGATGATATTCTATACCTATTCGAGACAAATTCTACGTGTACATAAAAAAAATGCTATCTGAAATTAAATTATATGCTAGAATATTAATTTTTTATCTTTTTTCAATTAAAAAGTGAAAAAAATGAAAGCACAAAAAAATTTTTGGTAAACTTTGCAAGATATAGTATAACAAAGAAAATGCCACCTCAACCAAAAAAATTCATTCACTGTAGCAATTTTCCGAGGTCAAAACCCCCAGGCGCTCCACTAAACTAGTTTTATCTGTTCTGAAAGTAAGTAATGTATTCAATCATGCTTTACAATAAGTAATTATATTCAGAAAGAGTGCTTGTTAGAAACTTTGCTCTTCGAATCAAAACTAGTTAAATTAATAGGTAGTCATCGTTTATTAATATGCTGTTGATATTATTGCAGATTATAAAAAAATGGAAATACACACAATATGCTGCGTCGAAGAATGTGGGGAA
>CM055664.1:9813182-9855034 GCA_029378335.1 Agrilus mali | reverse complement strand
AAAATTCGATATGTTAAAATTTTTTCAAAAAGGTGTACGTGGAGGTATAAGTCGATGCGTTAATTATAACACCTCCGTTTCTACTTCTTATATTAGGTATTTGGATGCTACTAATTTGTATGGACATAGTATGAGTCAACCCCTTCCTGTTTCCCACTTTCGTTGGCTAAACGAGACCGAAATTGATTAATTGAATGTTCTCTCTTTAGATGCTTCTTCTGAATACGGTTACGTACTTGAAGTCGATGTTGAATATCCCCAACACCTCCATGATTTACATGCTGAGCTCCCTTTTTTAGTTGAAAATATTATTTCTACTGCTAATGTAAATGGTAGAGTTAAAAAACTGATACCAAACCTTATGAATAAAACAAAATATATTGTTCATTATCTAACGCTGAAACAAGCCCTTTGCAATGGACTAAAACTACTCAAAATTCATAGAGTTATTGTGTTTAAACAATCAGCCTGGCTCAAACCTTTCATCGATTTAAATACTCGGAAACGTAATTTGTCTGAAAATAAATTTGGGAAATCTTTCTTAAAATTAATGAATAACAGTGCTTTCGGAAAGATGGAGATAAACGAGTCGATGTGAAATTAGTAACTCATTGGCAAAATTCGGGTCGCTTCCTTGGTGCTGAGACGTTAATAGCTAAACCTAGTTTCAAAAATTCTAAGATTTTCACTCCCAACTTTGTAGCTATTCAGATGAACAAATTACGTATTGTTTACGACAAACCTCTCTATATTGGTTTTACCATTTTGGATTTATCAAAAGTTGTTATGTATGACTTCTACTACAGCTTTCTGAAACTAAAATATTTCTTTGATGTATATGGATACAGATTCTTTCATTTTTAAAGTGTTCACTGACAACTTTTACCGCGATATTGTTGAAAATATTAATTACTTTGATACTTCTAATTATCCTCGCGATAATAGTTTCAATATTCCCATTACCACGTCCGTTATCGGTAAATTCAAAGATGAGTTTCCGAATAATCCTATTAAAGCATTCTACGGAACCGGAGCTAAAGCGTATTGTGTTGAAGCGGTTGACCAAATTGTTAAGAAAGCTAAAGGTGTTAAGAAAAACGTTATTAAACTACATCTGGGAGTTGATGATTATCTTCGCGTTATTAGGGACAATTCCACCATTATAAAATGTATGAATGTTTTTGTTTCTGACCTCCATACTATGTACACCCAAATGAAAACTAAAGTAGCTCTCTGCCCTAAAGATGATAAACGTTTCTTAATTCCCAAAACAACTAATACGCTTCCTTGGGGACATTATAATATAAAAAACTCGGAAAATTCCATTTCAAAGTTAAACAGTCACATCGATCAATTAGTTCAAAATTTTAATCTGCCTCATAAAAACAATTTAACGGTTGAAGAATATTGTGACGTGTTCGGTCACAGAAAACACAATTAACAAAACAAATCAACGAATTTATTTAAGTACTAAAGTTAATTTGACTACACTACAGTTATAAACAAGTCTGCACAATTTATTTCACTAAAAGTCTCCTTTAATCGCCGTTCCGGTAGACACTATCTATCGCTCTCTATGAACTCTCTATCGCCACTATAGTTCGCCTGTATGGCCTATCGATCGCTTCCAAACATCAGCTGTCCACTGTAAACTAACTCGGTGTGAGTGTCTCGTCCGCCTTTTATAGTCTTCTCAGCCTTTTTCTAGGGTATTCTACAGCCGTCTAGTAATCCAATTGTTTTCCTATTGATCTTTGCTGGTGTTTTCTAGATGTTTCAGGAAAGCCGAGAATATTCCTTATGTAATCAGGGAAGATGTTCATTAATTATGCTCACACCAACTTAATTGGCAAGTACTCGTAACACTGCCCCCTTCTTAGAATTGATCGTCCCGATCAATGTCTTGACCTTTGTAGGGCGCCAAGCGGTCCGAATGTACAACTTTCATCTTGGCCTTTGGTCCTCTCTAAATACGGTAGACCACGTCATTCAGCCTTCTGACCACGGTGTAAGGTCCTTCCCAGGCTCCCTGTAGCTTCGGTGAGCGCCCTTTCCGACGGACAGGATTGTAAAGCCACACCTGGTCCCTTTCTCTGAATCCTGTGCTGTTGGCTCTCCGGTCGTACCTGGTCTTCATGCGGTCACTCCCTACTTGGCTTTTATTACGAACGGCTCTTTGGATGGTATCGAGTCGTTCTTCTAGCTGCTGTGCGTAGTCGGTAGCCGAAGGTCGCCGATCTTCTGGGTGTCCAAACCGGATGTCCATCGGTAACTTCAGCTCTCTTCCAAATAAAATGCTGGCTGGTGTTCTGCCGGTGGTCTCATGAACCGCACTTCGATAGGCCAACAGGAACAAAGGTATGTGCTGGTCCCAGTCTGTCTGGTGATCGTTGACAACCATTTTCAAATTGGTTTCCAGCGTCGCGTTAAACCGTTCGACCATTCCGTCAGATTGTGGATGTAATGGAGTGGTCCTAGTTTTCTGTACTCCTAGCAGCTCACAGACTTCCCGCAATACCGTGGATTCGAAGTTCCGTCCCTGGTCAGAGTGGATCTCCATCGGAACTCCATACCGACTGATCCATTGGTTCACCAGCATTCCAGCGACCGTAGTAGCTTCTTGGTTTGGGATTGCGTACACTTCGGGCCATTTGCTAAAATAGTCCATCACTACCAAGATGTACTTATTGCCAGCAGCTGTTGTTGGGAATGGTCCTGCTACGTCCAGAGCTATTCTCTCAAATGGGGCACCAACATTGTACTGCTTCATTCGCCCTCGGCTTCGAGTCTGAGGTCCCTTGGCTGACGCACACGTTGGACACTTCCTACACCAATTTTCGACGTCTCTTCTACACTTTAGCCAATAAAATCGCTCTCGCACCTTCTCCAACGTCTTTGTTACTCCGAAGTGTCCTCCACCAACACCTCCATGGACTTCTGTCAGCACCTCGTTGACTCTGTTCTTCGGGAGAACTACTTGATGTCGAATTTTAGTTCCGTCAGGGCTTTCCCACACACGTTTTAGTACCCCATTCTCGATGATTAGCGAATCCCATAAGGCCCAATAGCTCTTCGTGATGGTACTCGTACTACTAACATCTGCTCAGGTAGGTCGTGCTGTTCCTGCCTTTTTCCACCGCAGTATCGGTTTAATGTCTTCGTCGTTATCTTGGTCTTTCGCCAGGTCTTCGTTCTGCCAGTGTTCTTCAGGTTCCACCATCGTCTGGCAGATCCTTGACAAGTTGAGTGGTTCATTCTTTTCGGCGGCCATGCAATGTTTGCAGTTCTTCGAGCATGGTCTTCGCGAGAGGGCATCAGCGTTACCATGTTGTTTTCCAGCACGATGCTCGATGCTGAAGTCGTATACTTGTAGCCGCTGTAGCCATGGAGCCAGTTGTCCTTCTGGGTTTTTAAATTACAGCAGCCATTTCAGGGACGCATGGTCTGTCCTTAACAGAAATTTTCATCCGTAGAGATACTTATGGAAATGTTCGGGAGTTTTGACGACTGCCAGCAATTCTCTACGGGTCACGCAATAGTTTCGCTCCGGCTTTGACAGTGCCTTACTGAAGTAGCCAATGACTTTTTCTTTTCCTTCCTGCATCTGCGACAGTACACCACCAATTCCTACATTGCTGGCATCCGTATCGACAATGAAGTCTGTGTCGAACTGTGGGTACGTCAGTATTGGGGCTTGAGAAAGGGTAGACTTCAGTGTTTCAAAAGCTTGCTGACATCGTTCTGACCATTGGAAAGGGACACCATCCTCTGTTAACTTGTGGAGCGGTCGAGCTATATCTGCAAATCCCTTTACGAATCGTCGGTAATAGGAACACAGCCCCAAAAAACTTCTCAGGTCATGTTGGTTCTTCGCGACAGGCCAACTTCTCACAGCTTCAGTCTTCCCAGGATCAGTTCTTATTCCTTCTGAGGTGATAACGTGGCCAAGATATTTCACCTCTTTACAGAACAGATGGCATTTCTTGGGACTGAGTTTCAACTTGGCTGCTGAAAGATTCTTGATCACTTCTTCGACATTCTGGAGGTGGTCTTCGAATGTCTTTCCCAGTACTATCACGTCGTCCAAGTACACCAGACAAACCTTCCAATTGAGCCGTTGTAGCACATTTTCCATAAGTCGCTAGAAGGTGGCGGGAGCGTTACATAGTCCAAATGGCATAACGTTAAAGTGCCACAGCCCATAACCAGTCGTGAATGCGGTCTTCTGCTTGTCTTGTGGATCCAGTTCCACTTGCCAGTATCCACTCTTCAAATCTAACGTTGAAAACCATTTGGCACCAACCAAGCTGTCAAGGGTGTCGTAAATTCTGGGTAAGGGATAGCTGTCCTTTAAGGTTACGTCGTTGAGCAGAACCTGGTCGATCCATCCTTCTTCCTAACCAACACTATCGGAGAAGCCCAAGCACTTTGCGATGGTTAGATTACCCCTTGTTCTTCCATGTTCTTCACCAGGTTGTTGACTTCTTCTTGCTTAGCCCATGGAACTCTTCTAGATGGTTGTTTAATAGGACGAGCTGATCCCGTGTCTATACGGTGGTATGTCAGATTCGTTCTCCCAAAGTCGTTGTCAGAGAGGGCGAAGACGTTTCGATATTTGCTGAGCAGTTCTTTGAACTTTCTAATTTGTTCGCTGTTAAGGTTTGTGGCCGAACGCTGCACTAAGTCTCGAAGAACCAGTGCCCTGTGTCGAAGGCATACTTCTCCCAGTCTCAATTCGATGTCGCATTCACCTCTAATCGGCGCTGTTTCTCCGGTAACCGTGGTCAAACGTAGCTTCCTCTGCAGGGCACGGATTCTCCACTCGTTAACGATGTTCGGCCGGATTATGGTCTTTGAAGCTCCCGTATCGACCACCATTCTAACCTTCTTGTTGTTGATGTGACCTTCGACGAATAAGGACTTGCTTCCGTTTAGTTGGGAAACGACGATTTCTGCTGGGGCTTGGTGGGGAGAAGCCAACTTGCGCCCCTCAAAGTTGGCTGATCTTAGTTTCCCGACTGCTGTCGGTCCGCACGGCGTTCTTCGGCCGGGCAGTCTCGCTGTAAATGTCCGTGCCTTCCACATTCCCAGCACCTTGGTCTTCCTTTGTTTTGGCCACAGTCTCGGGAAAAGTGACCGACTTTGCCGCATTCCCAATATTTGGCCGATTCTCTCTAGTCGTTGATGGTAGTTTTCTTGACAGTTTCGACGCATTCTTTAATCAGCCTCGTAACTTCATTCTTGTATTCGTCGTCTTCAACAGCTGTTTGGCATACACGCACGTGGCCTTTGGAAGCTTGTTTTGTAACTTCGAATTCTAACGCGTGCGCCAGTGCGTCACTCGCAGTCTTGTGGCGGGCCAAACGGAGAACTTGTTGCAAGTCGGTGTCCCTTACACCATCGACGAATGTTTGGACTGCTAGCTGGTCTGCGAAGTCCTGCGGAGCGGTAGGATAGGCCAATCTAACTAGACGTTCCACATCGGCCTCGAATTCTTGTAGATTTTCTGATGTCTTCTGATTGCGACACTTCAGTTGAGTCTGGTACACTTGTTGCAAATGTTTGTCGCCATATCTCATTTCAAGTCGCTCTAGCAGCGCAGAGAAGTCCCGTTGTTGGCGCTCTGAAATACCTTGAAGAACGTCCAATGCTTCTCCTCGCAGAGCTATGACCAGCGCCGTTGCTTTCTCAAAATAGTTCCAGTTGTTTGCTTCTGCTGCTGCCTCGAACTGTCGTTTGTACACAGACCAGCAAACTTTTCCGTCGAAAGTCGGCGGTTTAATTCTAATTGCTTTCGCAGTGTCTTCGGACTTTACTTCTCTAGCCGGTCTTGTGTTCTCGACCATCTGTCGCATCTTCTCTACTTCCTCTTGTACTTCTTTCAACTCATCTCTTAGCTTCTCTTGTCTCGTCTCCAATTCTTGTCGTACTTCCTGTAACTCTTCTTTTAATCCTTCTTGCTCAATTTTTATTGTCCTTATATCTTTGACCAATTTCTCTTGAACTGCCTTAATTTCTTCTTTGCTTGCTTTAATTTCTTCCTTCATTTCTTCTTGTGCTAATTTCATTTTGTCCTGTCCAGCTTCCATTTTATTCTTCAATTCTTCCTGTCCACATTCCATTCTTTCTTGTCCAGCTTCCATTTTATTCTTCAATTCTTCCTGTCCACATTCCAGTTTTTCCTTCATTTCTTCCTGGCCTGCCTTCATTTCCTTCATCATTTCCATTAAAGCTTTTATTTGTTCTTCCATTATTGCTGATTGTTTTCTTGTTACTGGCATAAGGCTTCAAAATTCTTCTTCTCTCCGGACCTCTTCTACGATCTGTCGCACTAACTTTCTTCGGGAATCTTCAATTCCTTTACTATCCCACTTCTGACACCAAATGTGACGTGTTCGGTCACAGAAAACACAATTAACAAAACAAATCAACGAATTTATTTAGGTACTAAAGTTAATTTGACTACACTACAGTTATAAACAAGTCTGCACAATTTATTTCACTAAAAGTCTCCTTTAATCGCCGTTCCGGTAGACACTATCTATCGCTCTCTATGAACTCTCTATCGCCACTATGGTTCGCCTGTATCGCCTATCGATCGCTTCCAAATATCAGCTGTCCACTGTAAACTAACTCGGTGTGAGTGTCTCGTCCGCCTTTTATAGTCTTCTCAGCCTTTTTCTAGGGTATTCTACAGCCGTCTAGTAATCCAATTGTTTTCCCATTGATCTTTGCTGGTGTTTTCTAGATGTTTCAGGAAAGCCGAGAATATTCCTTATGTAATCAGGGAAGATGTTCATTAATTATGCTCACACCAACTTAATTGGAAAGTACTCGTAACAATATTTTATTCAAAAACTTTTCGAGGCTTCTTCACTTCCACAAGAATCTATTGATACTATTTACGAACAACTTATGTAATAAACACTTGTATCTTTATGTGAATAATGCTCCAATGTTATATTTTAAAACTTTATTATTGATTGTATACACTTCTCTATGTAAATAAATAAACGTTATAACAGGTTTGTTGTTTTGTTATGTTTTTTCCTAAACATATAAAGAAAACGTTAAATGTTTCTGCAGTTACAATTTATTATGTTAATAACAGTAACAATGAATAAACTTTTTTATAATCTTCAATATTAGTGGATGGCCATTTGCCTGAGTCAGGACCATTTCGCCAGCCTGGAGCCTTTTCCGTTCCTTCTCGCAAAACGTTTTCTTCTATCCATCGCAACACTGTCTGATGACGATTGTTAATGGTTGGACTTTAAGTGTATGGAAGCTTGAACAAGTTGATTAACTTAATAAACTTTTCCAAATATTTCGGTTGTGCATAGTATACTACATCCATTGCTAAATCATCTACACACTTCAATAATGGTGTATACGCGTTCTTTATATTAATGATGGAGAATTTTTTGTTCCTGACTAGAACTGACCCGTTTGTTAACATTTCCTTTAGAAAAAATATATCACTTCGTGTGTAATTATAATTTGTTTCATTTAAAATTTTTTGTACATCATCAACAGTTATCTCCACTTTTTCACCACAAGCTTTTAAAAAATCATTAACGAAGGTGTCACACAGTTGTTTTCTTTCCAATATGAAATACAAAATATCGAACGATGTATCTTGTGGTAATGTTAACCATTTGAATACTTCTTTTGGTACTTCAACTCCAAACTTCGAACACACCACTTTTACTCTTTCTAAATCAATAGATAGTATTGCTCTTCGCAAATTCGTAATGAGGACTTGTCTTTCTGCTTGATACAACTCGTAGGATAAGGAATCCATTTTTATGAAAATTCGATTTTTATATCGTCTGGATCACTATCCTCGTTTACTAAATAGCCTGTTATTACAAGTTTATCGTATCCACCTTTCAACTCAAACTCTTGCACCACGTTATCTAACTGATGCAATCAAATGTTTTCTCTCAGATAAGAAACCGTCTTTGAAAAATTTCACTTCAATTACATAACTTTCAACCATTACTACTACGTCTTTTACTTTCAATGCAATGACTAACGATTACAACTGACTACACTCGCCACGTTTAATCTTATTTATAATTATAATTTTTTGGGGGAGGGGGTACACAAAATTGTAAACATGTTACCATTTATGAATACAAATGACTACATCTCACAAAACGTTTTTTTCTGGATCCAACTGTTATGAGATGTGTCAAGCCCTAACCATTTCACGTAAACAATATCACCTCTACGTCGTAGGACCCGCTCCACCAAAAACACATCTGGATGAGTAGCTTTCTGTAATTCCATGCCATAAAATCCTCCTTTTATGTCTTCCCCATTATCATCTTTTAAGTAATACATAATTGGATCGGGTAATTTTATACGGCTTATTGTAAATAGTTCGTTGGACCAATTCGGTGTATAACCTTTCCTAAACAATTCACGATATTTACTTATTCGTACTCGGTCTCCCAATTTAAACCGAATTGTTCGTAAATCCATCTTCTTTGGGTTGTTGTAAACACTTTTCAAAAGTGTTTCTTCGTTTCGTCTAGTGACTTTGTTTGGTTTTATTCCGATAGTTCTGTGAACCTTATTGTTGTATTCATTTACTATATCTTGTAATGTATTTAACCATTTGTAGGATCCTTGTAAACTAAAGCGTTGCCACATTTTCGATTTTAACGTTCTATTTACTCATTCCACAACTGACGCCATCTTCGTGCTATACGTTGAGTAATGGTTAATTTTATATTTCTGTATCACTTTTCTCACTTGTTTGTTATAAAATTCTTTTCCCAAGTCAGTTTGCATATTCTTAGGAATACGTTTACTTTTTTTGAGAATTAACTGTAAAGCTCTTCCAACATTTTCACCTGTTTTGCGTTTTACCGCTTGAGCCCACACGAATTTTGAGAAAACATCTATTATAACTAAAATATATCGGAAACCTTTATTTTCTCCTGCATACGGAATCATTTCAACTAAATCGGCTTGATGAAGATCATCCAATCCTTTAACAACTACCTTACGACGTGTGAAATTTATCCTAGCGGGTTTATGTAGTTCTTTTACAACATCTTCTTTCACATTCATTTTTTTAATCATGAAGTACGGTTTTTGATTTAGAACTGCTCGATTTTGCACCACCTACTGCTCCTTACTCTAAAGTATTTAACCTTACTTTAATCTCCTTCGCTTATTTTTTTAATGATTCTACCATTACCACTAATTCCTTTTTGAGATCTTCTTTCTTTTTATTGGTTCCTTGAAGTTCTTTATCTACAAAATTCTTAACTTTTTTATACTCATCTTGAATGAAGGTCTTGATAAATTCAATGCTCGTATCTATATCTCTTTTCATGTCTTGCTCAATCTCAGTCTTCAGGTTTTTCGACAATTCTTCATCACCTTTTCTAGCAAACGTTTCTACATCTTTACACTCTAGTTTTATTTTTGTTGAAAGAGAGTTCATTATTATACCACTATTCTTTTCTATTAAATCATTCACCCAGTTTGTTATATGCTTATCCCTTTCATTGTTGAAGTTCTCCATTTCTCTGCAAATTTTTCATCATGATCTCTATAGTATTGTTAAAACTACTGGTCAACTTTATACCAATTTTAGAGAGAGTTGTTGTGAATTCTTTTCTTAAATCGTTCAGTTTCACCTTCACTAACAGCAGTTTCCTTTACCTTCTCACATTCGGTTCTTATATGCTCTTTTGTTAACCTATCCTTTTCATCCACATAATTTTTTGTAGCTGCGCGAAATCCGACTAAAGGCTAATTCAAATGTATAATACGTTTATTAGCCACGTCAAAACAATATAACACTTTATCGAACGCCTTTCTAATATCCACCTCATCATCTCATGATAAAAGAACTTTAATTTTGTTTTCTAAAAATCGCATATTAACAGCGTCATGCTCCTGCTGAGGATCCCCGTTTCTAGTTAAGCGGTTATGATTAAAATCGTGAGTATTGCTTAATGCTCGCGAATATGATCGTTTTTTGTCTAACCCACGTCCGAACTTATCAACCATCATCGTCTAACTAACCATTCTAACAATTAGTTTATTAGTTTATTCGATCATATTGCACTCACGCAACTCTTCTAAAATTGATTGCATTTCGTTTTCATGGTTTGTGTTGCCTGCTTGTTGAGAAGCATCCGATAACTTTAAACGATCACACAATTCATTAGCGTCATCAAAATATTTGTATTCTATCGGCTTTTCGTTGTAAGTCAACAACGACAAGCCTCCACCTTAATATATCCGCATAGTCCTCTCCGTTCTTTAATTGATGTTGGATATTCAGAACTTAATTTAAACAGTTGCTCATATAATCCCACAGTACCTGTGTATTAAATTTTCCATCGATTACGACGTCTGGTCCATCAAAATCTACTTCGGAATCACCTATAAAATATTTATTTGCGTCCCATTCGAATCTAACTTTGTCAAAACGGGGATTCACAATGTCAGTGTTATATATACTACTGTCATACTCTTTGATAATTCCTTCTACATAATCTCGAGGTAGAGGATGGAATTCCTCCAAATATTCTCCAAATCGAGAGCTATTAACATAATCTAAGTAGTCTTTTTTTGCTTGTTCGAACACACTCTCATCCGTTGATGGGTTAACTTCAAATACACTTTCTTCCCTTAAGAAGGAAGGAGGACCTTGAAGTATTGTGCCTGGAGCATTCGAAGGATCAAGTTTTCTAATTTTTATTGGAGTTGATGATGCTGGAACGTCACTTTTCAACCAATTAGTAATGTCTGGTTTTAATTCCTTTTTGATCTCTTCGCCCAGCTCAGATTTCAAGTGAAGAAGCGATTTTGTAATTGGTTGGTATGCTTGTTCTGTCCTACCATCGATTCCTTTAACATTTGCAATTTCCTCTTTACTGCTTTCCTAACTTTGATCAGTTCTTTCTTTGCTTTTACATCCATGCTGTTGTTATAGTTGTCTTTTAACAACTGATTTCATTTCTATCAATTACATTACTATATATTTATCGAATCCTATACGATATCTCCCTTCATTTATACCACAATCCTTGTTAATCACTAGAAATCCGAATTTCTCTTCCAACATTCTCCACATATACTTTTAAATTGGTCAAAAGTCATGTCTACAGTGATATGATCAGAGAAAACGTGTTTAAGATTTAATTCGTCTTGTTTAAACAGTATTATTAAGTTAGCGTTATCTCTAATTAAATGTTTAGGGATTTGAGCATATGTTTGGTTTAAATAAAACGTATCGATTGAATTATGTCTTCCCATACTAAAGTATTCCCTTATCTTATTCTGATTATCATTCGCAACATCATCAAAGATGAATACAGAATTAGGTCTCGCCTCTGTTGGACCAATTACTTCATCAGAATCTCTATAAGGAAAATAACCAATTCCAGCAATTGGTTGCAATAATTCAGCTAAATACTTATATTTTGGTTGATATAACGACTTTGAATAAACATACACGTTTTCAAACCGTAAAACCGTTTGGTTGCTCCAATAGTCCTATAATCACATTTGTTTTCCCACAGTTTGAAGGTCCAGCGACGATGCATCTTATTGTGGATGGTAGTAAAGGACCATGACGATTTATTTTCATAGCGATGTTGAAGTCGCGATTGGTTATCGGTAGAACAGATGGATGTTGTACTATCCGCATGTTTATTCATTATTAAACAATTTCGATGTGTTACCTACGGATATATAAATTTAGAGTTTACGTTGCTTAAATAGTTAGTTGGTATACAATAGTGAAAACAGTCACACCAAACCTTTTACATGAAACACAACGTTCTGAATAGTCTTATAGATAGATTAACTTTTTGAATTACATCTCCCAGGCTATAACTTTTATGGTCCAGGGACACGATTGAATAAACGATTAGCGCGAGGTGATATTGGTATAAATCCTCTCGACGACTATTGTAAAGTACACAATATTGTATACACAATTTCACCAAACATTTCGCAACGTCGAATAGCAGACAAGGTTTTAGCACAACAATCTTTACGAAGACTAAAGTCGTTAGACCCATCGATAGGTGAACGCTTTGCAGCTCTCACAGTTGCTTCAGCGATGAAGGCTAAGGAGAAACTTGGAATGGGACACAAACGACGACGACGACTACGTCATCGAAAAAAAGGTGGTTCGATTCCGTTGGTGAAAATAAATAAGAGAAAACGAACAAGAAAAGGAGGACTTGTACCGTTTCATAAACTAGTAACAACTGCGAAACTTGCTCTTAAGAAAAAGAAGCCTATGCAGCTGTTAGATGCTGCTAAAATTGCCTTAAATCATATTAGAAGGTTTGGAAAGAGATCTAAATATCCTAGAATCATTCCAATTCCGAAGACTGGTGGTTTTCTACCGTTAATTCCGATTTTCGCAGGATTATCAGCCCTTGGGGCTCTCTCTGGTGGTGCTGCTCGGATAGCTAAAGCTGTGCAAGAAGCTAAATAAGCGCAGCAACAACTACAAGAAGCTAAACGTCATAACAATTCGATGGAAGCTATTGCTCTTGGAAAAAATATTTCGATTCAACCTTCCCGTACAGGTTTAGGTTTATACCTTAAACCCTTTCAACAAAAAAAAACATGAAATTTTTCATGAAGTTACCTAATCGTCCTCTTACAGATTTAGATTTATATAATTACATTCGCTATTTTCAAATTCCATACTTTCGTGGAATCTTCATATAATCCCACAGTACCTGTGTATTTAAATTTTCCATCGATTACGACGTCTGGTCCATCAAAATCTACTTCGGAATCACCTATAAAATATTTATTTGCGTCCCATTCGAATCTAACTTTGTCAAAACGGGGATTCACAATGTCAGTGTTATATATACTACTGTCATACTCTTTGATAATTCCTTCTACATAATCTCGAGGTAGAGGATGGAATTCCTCCAAATATTCTCCAAATCGAGAGCTATTAACATAATCTAAGTAGTCTTTTTTTGCTTGTTCGAACACACTCTCATCCGTTGATAGGTTAACTTCAAATACACTTTCTTCCCTTAAGAAGGAAGGAGGACCTTGAAGTATTGTGCCTGGAGCATTCGAAGGATCAAGTTTTCTAATTTTTATTGGAGTTGATGATGCTGGAACGTCACTTTTCAACCAATTAGTAATGTCTGGTTTTAATTCCTTTTTGATCTCTTCGCCCAGCTCAGATTTCAAGTGAAGAAGCGATTTTGTAATTGGTTGGTATGCTTGTTCTGTCCTACCATCGATTCCTTTAACATTTGCAATTTCCTCTTTACTGCTTTCCTAACTTTGATCAGTTCTTTCTTTGCTTTTACATCCATGCTGTTGTTATAGTTGTCTTTTAACAACTGATTTCATTTCTATCAATTACATTACTATATATTTATCGAATCCTATACGATATCTCCCTTCATTTATACCACAATCCTTGTTAATCACTAGAAATCCGAATTTCTCTTTCCAACATTCTCCACATATACTTTTAAATTGGTCAAAAGTCATGTCTACAGTGATATGATCAGAGAAAACGTGTTTAAGATTTAATTCGTCTTGTTTAAACAGTATTATTAAGTTAGCGTTATCTCTAATTAAATGTTTAGGGATTTGAGCATATGTTTGGTTTAAATAAAACGTATCGATTGAATTATGTCTTCCCATACTAAAGTATTCCCTTATCTTATTCTGATTATCATTCGCAACATCATCAAAGATGAATACAGAATTAGGTCTCGCCTCTGTTGGACCAATTACTTCATCAGAATCTCTATAAGGAAAATAACCAATTCCAGCAATTGGTTGCAATAATTCAGCTAAATACTTATATTTTGGTTGATATAACGACTTTGAATAAACATACACGTTTTCAAACCGTAAACCGTTTGGTTGCTCCAATAGTCCTATAATCACATTTGTTTTCCCACAGTTTGAAGGTCCAGCGACGATGCATCTTATTGTGGATGGTAGTAAAGGACCATGACGATTTATTTTCATAGCGATGTTGAAGTCGCGATTGGTTATCGGTAGAACAGATGGATGTTGTACTATCCGCATGTTTATTCATTATTAAACAATTTCGATGTGTTACCTACGGATATATAAATTTAGAGTTTACGTTGCTTAAATAGTTAGTTGGTATACAATAGTGAAAACAGTCACACCAAACCTTTTACATGAAACACAACGTTCTGAATAGTCTTATAGATAGATTAACTTTTTGAATTACATCTCCCAGGCTATAACTTTTATGGTCCAGGGACACGATTGAATAAACGATTAGCGCGAGGTGATATTGGTATAAATCCTCTCGACGACTATTGTAAAGTACACGATATTGTATACACAATTTCACCAAACATTTCGCAACGTCGAATAGCAGACAAGGTTTTAGCACAACAATCTTTACGAAGACTAAAGTCGTTAGACCCATCGATAGGTGAACGCTTTGCAGCTCTCACAGTTGCTTCAGCGATGAAGGCTAAGGAGAAACTTGGAATGGGACACAAACGACGACGACGACTACGTCATCGAAAAAAAGGTGGTTCGATTCCGTTGGTGAAAATAAATAAGAGAAAACGAACAAGAAAAGGAAGACTTGTACCGTTTCATAAACTAGTAACAACTGCGAAACTTGCTCTTAAGAAAAAGAAGCCTATGCAGCTGTTAGATGCTGCTAAAATTGCCTTAAATCATATTAGAAGGTTTGGAAAGAGATCTAAATATCCTAGAATCATTCCAATTCCGAAGACAGGTGGTTTTCTACCGTTAATTCCGATTTTCGCAGGATTATCAGCCCTTGGGGCTCCCTCTGGTGGTGCTGCTGGGATAGCTAAAGCTGTGCAAGATGCTAAATCAGCGCAGCAACAACTACAAGAAGCTAAACGTTATAACAATTCGATGGAAGCTACTGCTCTTGGAAAAAATATTTCGATTCAACCTTCCCGTACAGGTTTAGGTTTATACCTTAAACCCTTTCAACAAAAAAAAAACGTGAAATTATTCATGAAGTTACCTAATCGTCCTCTAACAGATTTAGATTTATATAATTACATTCGCTATTTACAAATTCCATATTTTCGTGGAATCTTCATGCGTAACGAATTACCAAGAAACGTTCACAGGTGTGAAAGTGGAATCGTTAATTTAGATATAGGAACTGGTACACATTGGACAGCTTACGTAAAACGAAACAACAAAGCTATATACTTTGATAGTTTTGGTGATCTCCGTCCACCGAAAGAATTAGTTCATTATTTACAATCTGCTGGTCCTTGCGCTGTTACTTACAACTACGATCGTGTTCAGAACCCCACCGATTTTAACTGTGGTCATTTAGTTCTCCAATTCCTACAACAAATTATGCAAACCCGTTTTTAAACAAAATCATCACAGTTACTTCCCTGTATTAAACAGAACGTTAAACCGAAAACATGTCTTACACATTCGCCTTGACTCATACAAAGTCAGAGCTACAAATGATAATAAGTCCACCGATTGTTTTAAACGATGATGAAGAATATCAAATAGCTTGATTAAATTTTGAAGCCTATAACAGTATTCCAAATATTGATGAAAACAACAACAAATTCTATTTTGAAGGCTCTAACAAACCAGCCGTAGTTCTTCCAGAAAGATCCTATGAAATCGATGATATTAATAATTTTTTTCAGGAGAAATTGAAAGGGACTGATGACAGTATTCACCTGTCTGGAGACAATACTACATTAAAAAGTCATGTGAAGAGTACCAGAAAAGTTGATTTCACTCAAACAGATTCTCCAGCAAAAATATTAGGTTTTAATAATAAGCTTCTACCATCAATTGAAGAGGAGTCTGACCATGTAGCTGACATTTTTAAGGTAAACGCAATTTCGATAATGTGTAACCTTGTATCTAACTCCTACATACATACCAATGATGGTACTAAAGGACAAGATGGACATGTCCTACATCAATTCTTTCCCAATGTACCTCCCGGATTTAAAATTGTAGAGAATCCCACAAATCTTATATATTTATCTATCAACACACGTGTCATCGATTACATTTCCCTTAAAATAGTTGATCAAGACGGTAATCTTGTTAATTTCCCGTGGAGAACGCGTCACAGTAAGACTTCATTTACGAAAAGTATAATATGGTTACACGATATAGTTGCAACCGACGATATTCGAACAAGAACAATACTATAAAACGATTACCACACTCTCAGACGCTTATTTCGCTTACACCCTTTCAACGATTAACACCGTCCAATAAACAGTTCCTTAAATCTTTGGGGTTGCGGTTGAAAAAGGTGAAACGCTAAAATAGTTGTAGAAATACTGAATGTCACCGAGACAGCTGTTTTCGACAACGCTATTGTTAATGCTGATAAACATACCTATCAACCATACGCGAATTCAACTTTTAAAAATAATGGTACCATACAAATTCCGATAGAAAATGAAGATGTATACACCTTACCTTCCAATAGTTTTGTATACGTAGAAGGACGTTTGCTGAAAAAGGATGGAGCTGTACCTACCGCTACTACCTTTATCAATAATGGTGTTCTACAGCTTTTTGATGAAATTCGATATGAATTGGGTGGAAAAGTTATTGACCGAGTCCGCAATCCTGGTATGACTACAACGATGAAGGGTTACGTGTCTTACAATGAAAATGAAAGTAAACGTCTCATTAATAGAGGCTGGTTACCTCCTGCTTTAGGCGCTGTACAAGGAGTTGCCCTTCATACTAGGAATCTGGTTGATACAAACGGTTACTTCAACGTTTGTATTCCTCTTCGTATGATTTTAGGATTTGGTGAAGACTTTCGAAAGATAATACTCAACATACGACAAGAATTAGTTCTAGTTCGCAGCAGTACTGATAATAATGCTCTCTTTTGCTCAGCAATACCGGCTGAAGAGGTAGTTGTACAATTAAGTCAGATATCTTGGAAAATTCCTCATGTATCTGTTGCTGATGCTGAACGTTTGAAATTATTACGTTACGTGGATCGTAATTTAAATATGGAACTTTCGTTCCGTAGTTGGGAACTGCATGAATATCCCTTACTTAATCAATCACATTCTCACAACTGGACTGTTAAAACTACATCACAGTTGGAAAAACCTCGCTTCATTATTTTCGGATTTCAAACCGATAAAGGAAATGATATTAAAAAAAATATGAGTACTTTCGATCACTGCGACCTCACCAATTTCAAAGTTCACTTAGGATCCACTATGTACCCGTACGATAATTTGAATTTAGATTTCGATGTTTCCAGATTTGCTGTTTTGTATGAAATGTATGTTTACTTTCAACAATCGTATTATGGTAATGTGAGTGAACCCTTATTCGATCCTAAAGAAATTCTAACGATTGCTCCTCTTGTAATAGTAGATTGTTCTTATCAGAATGAAATTGTGAAATCCGGTAGTACCGATATTCGTTTAGAATTTAACACTAAACATAATGTACCAGATAAAACAGCAGCTTACTGTTTAATCATTCATGATCGTGTGATACGTTACAACCCCTTTACAAACTTGGTTCAAGAAGTATAAAACCTAATAACCACAACCACATTTCACTTTCTTTTCCGATACTGAACAGTGAGCACGATGACTTTCTTACTAGACATACAAGGTTTTCAATGTAGCGAGAATCGATTTGTTTTCAAAGAAGTAGCTATTGTTGCATGAAAGGAAGAACCAGTTTATCGTTACACATTTGAACCTCCATTTCCGTGGGACGCCCTCCCGGTTCGTTACAGAAGTCAAAATCGTGGGTAACCAGAAATTTTCATGGGTTAGGTATATTGGGATAATGGTGATCTTTCATACTCTGCGATTCATGATATTATTCATCCTATATTGACGGAGTCAACACTTGTATATGTCAAGGGATTACAAAAGAAGGTGTGGCTACTAGAATACTTTCCTAATGTTAACTTTGTTAACATTGAAGACATCAATTGTCCATCGTTCTCAAATCTAGAAACTGATTTCAAAGTTAAGGTGTGTTCTTATCATTTATTTAAAACAACTGTTGAACCGACTTGTGCTTACAAAAATGTTCTTTTATTAAAATATTGGTTGTCTTTAAACTCCTAAGTACGATGTATTTTTTATTTAAATAAATAAAACAAAGCAAAAATATAAATTTTGTTTTCATTTTATTAAACCTTACATATATACATTTTACTTTTTGTTATACATTTTACAATTGTATTACATCAGCTGATTTTCCCACAAATCCTTTGAGACGGATCGATGGTTGACCTACTTGTTTATCAATTTTCTCATTGATTTCCTCGATTTCTGGCTCTGTAAAAGCTTCTGCGTGTCTGGATGGAAGAAATACAACAAAGCTATGCAAATCGATTAACAGACGAGGTCCCCATTTTGTATGTACCTTTTTGAAGGATTGTATGGGATATGTATGGTTCAATTCCAATGATTTCAGAGCACGTATTTCTTTCTCTTCATAACCCACCCGCTCACTATTAAACTTTTCAATAAAGTTTCCATGTTTTACTAACTTAACCACACCGAACAATGTTAAACATCTACCGCTCCTTCGCTCGTTCGCACAACTTATGCAAAACCCCCTTCCACCACACATATCTTTGGAGGGGGCTATGTAATAAAAAAACGACACTAGTATTCATCATCTCAGTTGCCATGGAAAAAGCAAGTATGAACAGTGTGTCGTCATTACTAATTTTAACATATTTATACAACAATACTCTCTACATTTCACGACCTGATAATACAATTGGTGGTCAAGCCTATGTTTGTAAAAATTTTAATAAAGATATTGATGTGCCGTGTAAGTGGAACAAATACTGGGAATCTATTATTTTAAAAAATTTGAATGGAACAAACGTCTTTACAATTGAAAACATACAAAACCTTTACTCTATAAAACTTGCGTTTGTTGAAAAAGATGGACAGTCTAGAAAATATGTTGAGAGTCGATGGATTCAACTTTATGTGGATGAGAAAAGAGAAGGTGTTGTGGCTATGGGTTACTTCACCGATTCATTCCTATTTCTACAAGTTGTTAGCACTATTAATGTAATTTTATTGTTCAATATTTTGATTGTAGCACTTATTTACTTTATTTATATCAAAATAAAGAATAGATAATTTTAACGATTTTTCCTTTAACTTTAAACCTTTCATAAAATATGAGGGGGGGTTGAATGGCGGGGAGGGAAGGGGGGATATATATTTCTTATGAATTATTGACCTTGACCCACATTCCGTTAAAATGCAACAAGTGTTGCTTCACAATAAATTCAAATTTCGATCGTAATAAATCACCCTCCTCACTCCTCTGTTTTAGAATCGGTTATCTTACCCTACTTTAATGTTTTTTTAATATTTCCTGTTATTTTATTTAAAAAAAGTATTTACCTAATATTGATTAATACGTTATATATTCTTGAAGCATTTCTTAAATTTGGTATTTTTTTAAAAATTTAATTCTTGTTGCCGCGAGGCATTTTTTAAATCTAATTTTATCTTTTGAATCCTTTAGGCCTTTGTGGCAAATTTAGTAATTCATTATTTAATTCAAATTTTCACACTATTTTTGTAATTTAGAATTTTTTTAAATAATTGTTTATTGTGGTATCTGGTGAGTGCATTGATGAATCTTGGTTTGTTTGATCTCGACGTGGACTCACCTATATCCTAACTTTTCTTTCCATTTTTTAAACATCAATGTCGCCAAAACCATACATCTAATTAGGTTCCAGACGGACGGTAAGTTGGGATAACGGGTCGCGGTGAAGACTCCCAGAGGACGATCGAATAGGCTAAGGGAAATATTAGAAAATCTATCTAACCAACCAAATACACGAGCCGATTCAAACCTGCAGGCGGCCCCCAGTAATATCTAATAAAGTTGTCTTCCATTTTTTCTTCCCCTAATGTTTATAATAAAATACTCAGAGCTTTAAGGGGTAGAGAGTTCATTTATTATAAAAACGACACCAACGTTTCGGTTCTGATGTGAACCTTTATCATCATTCTTAAAATATAACACAAAAAACCACCTTGATAAAGGTTCACATCAGAACCGAAACGTTGGTGTCGTTTTTATAATAAATGAACTCTCTACCCCTTAAAGCTCTGAGTATTTTATTCTAATAAAGTTGGTCCACGAGTGTTGTCTGGACCCTCTCACCGTTGTGCTAGATTAGATGTGGAAGACTGGTGTAGAAAGTGCGAAGTATGTGCTTCCAACAAAGGTCCGAGAACTAGAACACGAGGAAAGATGCACCAGTATAACGTCGGAGCACCATTCGAAAGAATAGCCATGGATATCGCTGGTCCCTTTCCCCGAACTGAAGATGGCAACTGCTACATCCTCGTTGTGATGGATTATTTCAGCAAGTGGCCCGAAGCCTATGCAATCTCCAACCAGGATGCAACCACCGTGGCGGAGGCAATAATAAACAACTGGATCAGCCGATATGGAGTTCCTATGAAGATTCACACTGACCAGGGCCGAAACTTTGAATCAGAAATATTCCAACGAGTGTGTGAATTGATGAGAATAAGGAAAACTAGAATGACTCCGTTGCATCCTCGGTCTGATGGGATGGTAGAGCGATTTAATGCGACTATAGAAAACAACCTGAGGATGTTCGTAAACGATCATCAGACCGACTGGGATCGCCATATTCCCTTATTCCTTCTGGCCTATAGGACATCCATACACGAGACCACCGGACAGACCCCTTCCTGTGTACTATTCGGGAAAGAACTGAGACTACCTGCTGATCTGATGTTTGGCCGACCTGAAGACTCTTCGCTGTCCACGGACGATTATGTGTCTAAACTACGCGAGCGGCTAAGCACCATACATAAAGCCGTCAGAACAAGAATAAAATTCGAAAGTGACCGAATTAAGACCGCTGCGATCAACGAGGGCGATCGTGTATGGCTCTATAACCCAGTTCGCAAGAAAGGAAGGTGTCCTAAATTACAACGGAATTGGGAGGGCCCGTAAAAAGGGATTACCCGGATAAACGATGTCGTCTACAGAATACAACGAGGCCCCAAATTGAAAATGAAAGTTGTACACCTCGATCGTTTAGCTCCATACACAGTGGAAGAAACTGATCGGGACGATCAGCGCTAGAGGGGGGGCAGTGTGACAGATGTGTCATTCTGACGTTGACAAGCGCCGACTGCGAAAATTGTGTGGAAGTAACCTATGACGCGTTCCAGAAAGTCCGAGAGTTGCTAGACGTTTAGAGAGTTGCCAAGAAACGTCCATAATACTATATGAAGAACAGCGTTTGACAGTTTGACAGTATTTTGATAGAAGAGAGCGACAGATATAAGCGAGAAGAGAAGAAAAGCGATTGACATGCGAAATAGTTATAGAGTTGTTGTTATCGAAATAGATATTGAATCATTGTTGTGTTATAGAGTTAATTTAATAGAAAGTGTCAAGATAAATACGTGATATTGTAAATTACGTAACAATACATTACTTTTGTCAGTGCCAAGGACTGTTGTTCTCACTACATGTATGATGTTGGTCAGGAGTCCCTCTGTTCACTTTTTAGACTCTTGCTCGCTTCATTTATGTGGGTAAATTCCAACCCTTTGTCCCTAACATGACTCCAGTAATTATTACCTTTTCTCGTGCTTTCCTTTGGTAGTACATTTGTGAGTGCGTGGGACAACCCCATTGTGAGTTTTTTTAGGGGCATGAATCGGCCAAAGGTTTTGGGATCGTAGCGTTTGCGTACCTTACGGGTAATCGGGCTCACAACCAGAGTGAATGAGATTATATCTCCCCTTCGAAGAGAGTTTCCCTTGTGAATGCGTATCTTACTCCCTTTCGTTTTCATTATCATATTTTTCAATTCATCATTTGCCTATAACAATTCCTGGCTTCATTTCCCAAGCTCACCTCTGGAATTTACTACGTTTCACTTTCGTTTTTCGCCTCTTCAACCTTTTCAGCTTATTTTACTTCGAGCTGGAACCCCAACTGTACACTTTTTTACTGTTATTTGGCATTTCGTAGGAAATGGATAGCAGTTTTTCAGGTCTTACTTTCTTTTTTTCTTAGGTTCCCGTGAGGTCATACCGTCCCTTTTCAGTTATGTAGTACCTGACTGCATACTGGAATAAAAGATTTTTGATAGTTGTTACCGTTTATTAGTGCTAGATGTTAGTAGGGGTAGATGACGGGTTCTGGCTAAGAGGATGAGAGGGTTTTGATTTGTGACAATTGTGACGTAATTATAATTGATAGAATGTGGTTCAATGTCATGATTGAAATGTCTACTACAGTATAGGGTATATTTATCAACGATTACGTCTTTTCGTCGTTGTGGGTCAAGATCATAAATGTTGGTTGAAATGTCTACTACAGTAGAGAGTAGCGATTGCGTAAACCAGTGAAGACATCTACGCAGTCGGGTGACATCTGCCTGAAAGCCTTCCGATGCTGTGACAACGGTTGAAATAGGTGGAATGGTGTTGTAGAGAGTGAGGTGGTCGGTTAAATAGCAAATATGAATTGCAGACGCAGCATTAGCTCCAGGTTACATTTGTTGCATGCATGGATACCTTCACACATACATATACACTCTACTTTAACTTTTGCTTTCGAGATAACCTACCACAACGTTCATATCTTCCAATAATTCTGCAAGCTATCATTTTAAATGTGTAAATTCATCACATACAGACATCACTTGTCGTCGACGGTGAACACCTACAGTTATACATATACGTCAACAACTTTGCAATTCGCTGATATCGCGCATACATGTCTACTTTACCTTAAACTTGTACCCATCGTTCCTCTACGTCCAATTCGCGCGCTTTACATCTTCGATCTTATTACTCCATCCATACATCGTACTACTAACACGCTAAAGAAAATACCCGTACGTATACATAACGACGTGTGTGATTACAATGCAATTTTACCTAGCATCTATACAACCGACAACGAATACACACACACACGCTTATTGTTTAAACAATATTTCGATACATATGAACCGATGAACATTGACTCGATTAATAATTATATATATATATAAAAGGTATATACACTTGAGTATTTTATAGTATCTGCTCTATGTATACATTTCGCCTTGTAAAGCTTCTGGAACAGAAGAGTGAGAGGATATTGATTTGTAACGATTGAAATATGAATTAATTGTAACGTAACAGTTGTGTTATGTCCAATGGATAAGTACTTTTTAGACTTGTTTTGATGCATACTTGATTACATATGATGAAAGTTTCAATGAAATATATTTGAATAAAATGTTCTTACAATTGAAGACCGTTACATTATTAAAGAGTAAACAATTACTAAAGTGAAAAATTAAAACTAATGCTTTAAATATATGATCAACAATTACAAATACAAAGAAAGAAATTTTAAACTAAGCATTTGTCGATTAATGTCTCCGACGTTTAAACATACGGCCCGACACGATCATTTTTAAAAATATATTTTTTTTCTAGACTAATGAGTAACTAAACTAAACTAAATCAATTTTAGTCCGTATTTTCAAAACAAAAATCATTTTTCAAAATAACATTGATTGGGAATAGTAGAAAGAGAGAGAGAAGCTTTAAATACCATAACCCAACGAACCCAACCAGCACAATTCGAAAGAAAGTAAACCTTAATTTAAGTCATGATGTCACAAATATAACCTGATCAAAACATGATGATTAATGAAATAGAATTCTGGCTTGGCTCATAGTGAAACATGTTTTAATAGTAAATAAAACAAACACTTGGTATTATTTGTTTTACAAGTTTTTTTATTCAGTTTCTGACAATATTGTTTCGGCTGTTAAGCTATTCTCAAAGTGAAGTGTACAAAGTAACTTTTATATGAGTAATAAATATTGTCAGAAACTGAATAAAAAACAAAACTTTTGTTTTTAGCGGTATGGCTTCATTTTCCAAACTTTATTGGCATATTCTATTCCGGTTTTTGAAATAAAAAAGTCGAAAAAAACTAATGATTTATTTTTAAATTAGAAATAACTCTTCGATCGAAAACCGCCTCATAAGAAATCACAAAAAAATAAAGAATATAAAAAAAAATTAATTTTATGCTCTTCTACAAGTTCAAGGGATAACAGTTATTATTTTAACAGCCTGCAAAAACAGTGCATGTTGATCAAAAATATTGTTTTATAAATTATACAAATTACATAATGACAAAACACTAGTTTATTTTAAAGTTTTTATTATTGTATGGGTTTCATCCTGTTGAAATGAGTAACTAAATAAATAAAAAAGGGATTTTTATTGAGATAATAAACAAGCAAGAAAAAACCGATACACAAAAAATTTTATTCAAGAAATCTATTCTAGCAAAACTCGGTTTAAAAGGAGCAGCCCAGAGTAGTCTTTTTCTGCAGTTGACGGTTTTAGAAGGCTGTCAGAACTTATTTGTTTATTTTTCTTTGTTGACCAAAGTCTTCTTTGCACATTTATTTTTTTATTATAAGCAATTTTTGGTGGTAAAGGTAAGTTTGCATTTGAAGTAGTAGCATTTAAAGTTTGTGATATTGGAGCAGTCATTTTCTTCATGATGTTTAGCTTATTTGGCGAATTTATTTTATTTAATTGTCGTTGGAAATTTTCAAGCAATTCCTGTTTTTGTTGTTCTCAAGTTTTAGCTGTCGTTTGTCTTCCGATTTCCGACAGAATTACATGAGTTTCCACTGCAGCAGCTGTCACTGAAGAAGGACAATGTATGTGCAAATTGCCGCCTGTGTTATGTTCATTGTATTTTGCTAAAAATACATCAAATCGTTATTTATTTAACTAAAAAAATGTGTGGCAAAATATATATTTATAATCACAAAAACGCTCAAAAACTATACCAGACAGCTCTACATCAGACAGCACTAACACAAAAGTCATCACCTTGTTATCTAATTAATAAAATAAACACTACAGACAAACCTCTAACTAATGCTGCAATCGTTTTGAATCAAAAGCATTTTTTTATTAGTAGGAGTGTAAAACTCCTGTTCTCTCAACTGATCTAAATTACTTATTTTTACAAAACTTGAAAGCATTAATTAGAGTTAGCCAGGTAATAAAAAAAAAGTATTTTATCACCCAAAAGGTATTTTCCTTGTCATTCCACTGTTTTGCAATGGCTGAAATAGATAAAAGAAACTAAGAAAAATTAAATTTGGTATTAGAATGCTGTTAATTAAGACAAGAGTAATCCACGCACCATGATGTTCAGAATCACTTTTGTGTTTTTCCTGATCATTATTTTTCCTCCATCTAGCAAGTAAGTGTATGTGCTTACACATGTTAGATTTAATAGAACAATCCATACATGAACAGTAATATCTATGAATGCAAGTCTCACACTGAACACACACCAGCTTACAGTCACAATTTTGAAGTATCTCTTGAATAAAATAAATTTCTCTTGAAGTTGACGATGGAACTGTCCATCCACCTTCACTTGCAACTATCAGTTCTGTATTTAGAGATTCCATATTTTTATGCCTGCTTCTTATGTCTTTTATTTTACTACATATTTTTCCTTTGTGATTAACAATCAAGATGAGTTTATTTCTAACAAATTTCATTAGTGCAGCGATTGCTTTGTCAAGACGCTTTACTCTTTTTCCTTTTAGAAAAACATATGATATGACCTAACTCTAATTGATGGCACACATGGCTCTTTATATAAGTAACTTCATAACCACCATTCTCTGTCTTTTTGCATTTGATACTTGCTGGACAATAGCCATTTATTTTATTACTGCTTTGCACCTTTAATTGCCTCAACCTTTTCCCTTTATTAATAAAATTTAATGTAATTAAAAACAAAACAGTAAATAATAATAATTATCAAAATATAATACCTTGAGCAACATAATATCCTGATCTATGACAAGTAAATACAATTGAGTTTTTTGATTTTGTAAATTTTATAAACGTTGAGTTTGTATCAGACTCAATTTTAGACTTCCATGACTCAAATTCTTGCATAGTTGAAAACAGTAATTCTTGAGAGTTAATTGATGTGTCATGATTTGATTTTAAATGATTCAAGATTGACTGCGAAGATGACGTAGTATAACCACAACACATAGGACACTTTTTGACCGTCGTTATTTTCATTATCTGTTTTTGCAGTACCATTAGATATAGATACAGAGCTGTGAGTCTTCAAATGGAGCCGGAGATGATTTTTGGCATTAAAATTTTTGCCACATTTCGCACAAGTAAATAAAAAGTTACAACTTTGTTTCCGATACAACGGAGCTAATTTCTGCATTTTGTTTTGATGGAACTGCCGTATGTGTCTCCGTAAGTTGGACAAATTATGAAAATTTCTAGGACATTCCTTACAATTAAACACTTGATTCATTTTCATTCGTAGATGAATAACCTCTAGGCAAATGACGAAATGACACAACATTCACAACTGTTGAACTATCTATGATCACAACCAGGCTATGAAATGTCGAGCGACAGCGCCACCTTAGTTTGCCCCACATGAACTACAGGTATTTTTTAAATTACTAAAATCGATATTACCGACATACATTACTGATACTTTTTAGTGAAACGACAACAGATCACGCGACGGCGGTTGTTGTTGTAATTTGTTATCAGCAGAGAAATTCCCCATTAGTTGGAAACGTTGCTAAAACGTTTGTGGCGTTACAATTTTTTAATCGTAAAAAATTTTGTTAAAAGTGCTTGTGAGAACTAGTTTTACCTGTCCTGAAAGTAAGTAATGTATTAAGTACGTCAATCATGCTTTACAATAAGTAATTACAGTCTGAAATAGTGCTTGTTAGAAACTTTGCTCTTCGAATCAAAACTAGTTAAATTAATAGGTAGTAATCGTTTATTAATCTGCTGTTGATATTACTACAGATAATAAAAGGATGGAAATACACAAGAATATGCTGCGTCGAAGGATGTAGGGAAATTACCCCAAGGTAACAATGAAATGATGTTCAGTATACAAGAGAATACAATTATTTGTTGTAATTCTTGTAGGTACAAGTTTCCCAAACAACCCCATTTGCAACGTGTATGGGTGGAAAGGGTGTTTTCTGTCCCACACAGAACAACATTGCCCGCCTGTTTACACCACTGTGGAGTGAAAATCCAGAAGCCTTACGCGGATCCACTCATTAATCTTGCTGCTGCTACAGGCAGCAATTATAGGTAATTTAATTATTTATTAGTTATATTTATCCTTAATATTGTATTTATGTATTATTTCGCATGTTGCCCAATTTTTTGTTTGGTCCAACACTTTATCGAACAGAACTTTGTTATTTTTATAACATGTTATTAACGTTTTAACGTTTGGCTTCTATTTTTTATTACAAATTGAAATTATATTCATTCTGAACAAAAAATATATGACTAAATACGTTAAAACGTTCAAATTGGGTTTTATTTGATAATAACATAATTACTTTTTTAGTATTTATTAAGTATTTTAATTTGATGTTTTGCTATTTACTCGTATATTGTACTAATTGTACTGATTAATGCATTTATACTTTGTTAATAAATTTGTTAATATTATATTTGTTTTTTTTTTTTTAATTTCCAATAAAAAAATTAAAAATTGGCTTAAATTTTGAAATGCGCGCCTTAAATGATGCTTCATAGTTTTATGTATAGATGGCGCATAGTTTAGAAAGTTTTCTTTGTCATTTCCATTTATACATATTCCAAGTAACGTCTTATTAATGTGGGGCAAACAACGGATGGCGCTGAGTGTCCATCCCAAAAATACCGCGAGTTGTGCATCTATCCTAGTCTATGATCACAACACAAAAAATACAACCCACAATTTTAGGTTAAACTGTCACCAATTACTGACGTCATGACTTTTAGTGATAGACCCGTCTCTAGACGCGAGTGTTGCCCGTAACAAAGCTTATATTCGACACTAGCGCCAGTTCATATATGCTTGAACTAAAATAAAATTTGCCGGTGATGTTGAGGTCAGAGTGACTTCCACAGTAATTTTTGATATAATGCTTCTAACGACATCTAGTATCCATTTCAGCTAATTTCAGCTCAAATCGTTGTCACGTCCGAAAGCGGACGTGACTCCGTTATATATGAAGTCAAAACGTTTACTACGTATCTCAAACGGAAGTGACTTTATACCCTGCATCAATATATATTTGAGCTGAAATTAGCTGAAATGGATACTAGATGTCGTTAGAAGCATTATATCAAAAATTACTGTGGAAGTCACTCTGACCTCAACATCACCGGCAAATTTTATTTTAGTTCAAGCATATATGAACTGGCGCTAGTGTCGAATATAAGCTTTGTTACGGGCAACACGTACTGACTTCCCATTGTTTTACATGCATTTACATGGAAGAAATGCGGCAATAAGGCATCGTGTCGGGCCGTATGTTTAAACGTCGGAGACTTTAATCAACAAATGCTTAGTTTAAAGTTTCTTTCTTGGACAAGTCGAGAATCATATCAAATAAAATAATAACTTGTCTACTATTGCACAACTGATATATATTATTGAGTAATTATTCAAATTAAAGAACAAAACACAAAAATAGGTGTACCTGTAATAAAAGGTTATTCAATTCAAACCAGGACGTTTTAGGGAAACTAAGCATGTTAGAGATTTGAAAATTTGGCGGTAGGAGTTATAGAGAATGATCTTTTGAACTAGAATATTTTAAACTGTCAGCTATTTCCGGTTTTACCGGAAGTTGATACCAACTTCGTTTATTTTCAAGCAATTTAACGAACTTAAACTTATTGTTAATAGTTTATACAGGGCGTTCAAAATAAAGTTCTAAAGTTTAAAAATTTCAAATACAAATAGTTTTTTTTGTTTTTTAATGGCACCTATCATATTTTACTTTTTCAATCGATTTCTTTGTTTATCCTCTTTCGATCGATATGGATACTTCCTATTGTTTTATTTGAAAAATTTTAAGTAATTTTGAATTTTTGCTTAAAATAGCTAATTTTAATACTTTATGCAAAAAAAGATGTGCCTTGGATAATTGACAACTAACGGCAATCAATGCAAAATCAAGCCTAAAATCGTCCTTTCAAATAATTTCTGTTACAAAATGACCAAAAACGAAAACTTCAATTGACATATATATCATATAGAATATCTTTCTAAAAGAAATTAACCAAAACAAAGGTTTTTAGTGTGATTTATTCTAAAATTCCAAAATTTCACGAAGTTTTTCAAATAAAACAATAGGAAGTATATTTTAATATGCTTAAAGCAGAAAGAGCGAATATTCGTTAAATATTAATTTGAATAATTCTAAACTTATAATATTTTAGGCAATAGGATGTTAAAGAACGTGTTTATTTCAATGTCACGTTAAGCAAGAAATATCGATGTAATAACAGTTTAAAACTGTTTTGCTTCTGATTTGTTTGTAAACTATTTTCTGCGTCTGATTGTTTTCTTTGTAAACTGTTTCGATTACTAATACGTCTTCTTTCGGAAAGGTGGCTGGAAGATTTTAAAACGAGCGTTGATAATATTATTATTAATAGGACGGTATGAGTGGACAGATAAATTCGTTTCAAGGATGAACAGACAGAGTGAGAAAAGGGAGCACAACGAAAAAAAATAAAAAGCGTAGGCGTTAAAATTGAAAAAGTCACTTGAAATATTATATTACTTAAAATTTATTCGGCCCTTTTGAAACGACAATCTTATATTATGAATTGGACGATGCCGAGTTTGATCCCAAAGGTAATTCGTCCGACATTTAGGTGGTCGAATTCGCTCCCGTGTGTGTCTACCTGCTGTATAGACCAGGGTCGAAAATTTTTGAAACCAACAAAAATTATAGTAGGATGAAACCCATTGGAAAAAGAAGAGAATTTAACAGAAATGAAAGGAAAAATAATTTACGGGCGATCCAAGGTCGGGAAGGGGAAGGGGGTGAGTGTTTAAGGGTAAAAAGCGGTTTTCCTTGGTTTCCGGAAAAACTACAAGTTTTACGGAAAAAGGTTAAATGGCAAAAATGTAGGTAATAAAAAAATATACAACTTTTGTTTTTGCACTTTTTTCACATAACCTCAAAATTTATGTGAAAAATTCAAATAACCAACTTTTTAGTTTTTTTTTTATTCTTTTACAAAAAACTTTTTTTTATGGCACGGAATGTTATGGCCAAAATATGAAAATTTCTAAAAATTTAAATTTTGGGTTAAATAGGGGTCCATAATGGTTACCTTTTAAAATTATTTTCATATTATACAGGGTGTTCCAATGCCCTAAAAGTATCAGTTATGTTCTTTTAAATGCAACCCCCTGTATATTATTGGATTTTTGTATTCTTCGATCAAAATAAGTGACTGTTTCGGTAAGGTTTATAATACCTTAAACTTAGGGTGAATAATTTGAATTTTATCAAAATCTAATTTGATTTTCACGTTTCAAATTCTTACGAAGTATTTAAGTTATGTAAGCGAAATGGACAATGAAGTGTAATAATATATAATATTTTATATCCCAATTATAATAAACTCGTCATCGTATACAGGGGGTCCAAAAATGAAAATTACTTTCCTGAAAAAAGACTTAGCTTATGAACACCCGTATACCAATTGATAGGTAATTAAAAAATACTTATTCTGGTAGGCATGTTAAAAAATTTGGCGTTCCATTTAAATTAATCAAGTTACAACCCCTTAAAGTTCTTACTTAAGTAGTATTCATTTTTGGACACCCTGTATAAGATGACGAGTTTATTATAATTGGAATATAAAATATTATCTATTGTTACACTTCATTGTAAATTTCGCTTACAGAATTTAAATACTTCTTAAGTATTTGAAACGTGAAAATTAGGTTAGTTTGATAAAATTCAAATTATTTAAAAAAACCTTAAAGTTTAGGTATTATAAACCTTTGCGAAACTGACACTATTTTGATCGAAGAATCCAAAAATGCGATAATATACAGGGATTTGCATTTAAAAAACGTAACTTTGATTGTTTTAGGGCATTTAGAACACCCTGTATAATATGTAAATAATTTTAAAAGGTAACCATTATAAGCCCCCTATTTAACCCAAAAGTCAGAGTTTTTGAAATTTTCATATTTTGGCTATAACATTCTGCGCCGTACATAGCGTGAATAACCCTGTATAACAGTTCATTAAGCACACAAATGTATGTTTTTGTTAAAAATTTATCTTAAATCGATTTCCTACGATAATAACCCGGAAGGTTCAAAATAATATATGTAACAGCCAACACCCGGTATACAGAATTAAAGTAATATTTGCCATGCATTCATCACAGCTGTTCGAAGGCCAAGGTCGTAAGGATGTATAAGTTATTATTTTAATATTTGTATACCTTATGATCGTATTTGGGTGTATTTATTTTTGATAATGTAGGTGTGTGCTGTGCGACAAGTGAAATGAAAGAGCATGCATTCGCAAAAGTAGCATTGAATTCGATAAGCGCATTTTTTCGTAGTGTAATTTAATTAATTTAGTCCTCTCACATATAATAGAAATATATATATTTAATTTTTTTGTAAAATAAACCCAACGTTTTTTGTTTCTCCAAATTTTTTATTTTTGTTTTTTTTTTCGCATTTTATAAACCATAACATGCAACCAACAACCTAACCAAAGTAATTATTGGGAAACTGGGATGTCATCAGGAGCGAATTCAGCATATCAATAAATGCAACCCTAATTAAAAGCAGGCACACGGGATCGAATTCGACATCTTCGCAAATGGTCTGTTTGTACGATGGATGAATTACGTCACTGTTTTGAAACATAATATTTTTATAAACTTATAATAAGATAAGATAAACATGGTCCACATTGTAAGTACAATAAGGTTCCATGTAATAATAAAATTGTTAAGGGCAATGTAGTGACCTAATATACGGAACATAAACAAAATTATACACTCTACAAACGAAGATGATCAGTCGCTGATTGATAATCCAAAAATTCCCGAACGGTATACATACAAAATGGCATTTGCAGCTACAGGGTGAGCCACGGTGGATGGCCTGTTAGAAGTATATGAAAAACTAGTAGGAAAATTTTGAAAAAATAATGTAGTAGTATTGGTAGTAAGCAAAAACACATTTGTAACTTTCACAACTTTATATGTGTTTTTGTTTACTACCAATATGTTAGACTTTCATCAAGTATCCAAAAAATCAATACAAATAATGTAGTATCTAGTAATTACGTATGATCTAGATTTCTAAACTTTTTTTCAAATTTGTAGCACTTCCGGTTACACCGGAAATTGATGTTAATTTGTTATTTTAAATGAAATGATAGGAATTGTTTTTACGAAAAAATCGAATGGAAAGTAAAATTTTAGGGTAATTTTGATAACCAACTTGTACATGTAGGAGGAACAGTTTCTGAGATAATTTATAAAAAAAATTCTCAATCGCTACCAGAACTATAAAAAACTATAATATTGACAAAAAATGAGAGGGTGTTAAATTTTTTAAGTCTAATTTTTATCCAAAATTCAAGTTTTATAATGTATACGGAGAGTTAAAAAAAAAATCCGAAATTCGAAAATTTCAAATACGAATAACTTCGTTTCTTCTAGTGGCACCTACTATAGTCTACTTTTTCATTCGATTCCTCTTTTTGACCATTTTAGATCCATATGGGTACTTGTTTTGTTTTGAAATATTTTGAGTAATTTTGAATTTTTAAAATAAATAATTTCATTAATTTTGGCGTAATAAGAGACCACTAACTAAATTCTCTGGGCAAGTGCCACTTCTGGTTCATTTTAATAAGTTCGGTACAAGGTAAAAGATCAATTGTTGATATCATTTGAAAGTTAAACAGGAATAGCAATCAGAATAGTATCAGGTATCAATGTGAAAATAAAAACGTAAAAGGCCCAAGAAAAGGACCTTTACTGATAGCCGATCTGTGTAATAATTTTTATAAATGCACTATACTATTGCGAGTAATGCAACTGAATTGAATTCCAATATTCTAACTTTTTTTTATTAATTTTTATATTGTGAAAGCAATGACGCAATGAAACCGCAAGTCTTTGACCATAATTCCAATGATATATACTCAAATTAAAATGTTGTTTTACTGAAGCAACCAAGTCACTTCCGAAATCTGGCATCACTGCGGAAGTCACAAGTACACTTAGATGTGCTAAATTGTGGATGTAACTTCGTATCTTGTATATAGCGTATATCAAGTAGACAAAATAACAAAAATTATTTACCCCTTTTTTTGATTTTTGGGTAGAGAAAGTTTATCAAATATATTTTAAACTAGCTTTAAATTGTTCCCACCCCTCCTACCTCTTTGTTAATAGTTGTGACAAACAAATATCATTATAGTGAAATTAATTCAGCACCTGATGAAGCCAATGTGTGGCTTAATAATTTTTATGGTACAATAAATGATTTTCTTAAAACTTTGTGGTTTTGCGTTTCTTTACATTGTTGATGTTACGTAATGTATTAGCGGCAAGCTTCATTTTATTATTCATAATGATTTTACAATTAAAAAAAAAATAGGGAAAAGTAATAAATATTATCTGTTATTGTTTCTTGCATTATTTTCCTTAAAACACTTTCAATGCATTCAGCATTTATCTTAATTAAAATTACATTAACATTGAATCTATAACAATACAGTTTAACTTTTACTGCACTTTCCACTGCCATTACTAGTTGTCATAGATTTGTGATTAGTAGTAATTGAATGATGAGTACTCTTCCTCATTTCACAGCACTTGCAATAAACTCTCCGACTTTCATATTGTTCTGAAACAAAAAAGGTATCCTAATAGTTAAGAAATAAAATCTCCCGGCTTAATTAATATTGTCGTTTGTTATTTTACATTTACCAAGAACATTGACAAACTGGTAATCACTCATTCCCTTTGACGTATTTATACAATTCCCATTAATATCAAAAAAAAAATCTCTTACCTGTAACAGTGTTGTTATGAGTGGGGAATAAGCAAGCGACCTTTTTCATGGCAGCACATCTCAAACAGTGACTTCCACGTATTTCAGTAAGCACTGAAACAGATTATTATCCTATTATACATACAATTTTTACTTTAAAAATACTACCTCTAATAATTTCTTCAGATTCGTAAAAAAAATTAAGAAAAATAAAACAAGAAACAAGTCAGTGGTTAGTATTAAGTGCAATTTTTTTTTGCAATTTCCACTTTTAATTTTAAAACTATTAATATTAAGTAAAATTGGAATTATATATTACTAAATAATAAATATATATTTAGTTTTGACAAATGTAAAATTTTGACATACACTGAATACAATCAGATACAATTACCATATGCATAATACTCCATTGCAAAGAGTTCACTCTTATAAAGACCTAGGAATTATTTTCGATAGTAAGCTTTTGGTTGATGAACATATTAATATGGTTGCTACTAAAGCATCTAAGATGCTTTTTATTGTCATACGTTATGCTAGAGAGTTCAAATCATTAGACACACTTATTTACTTGTACAAGACTTTGTGAGATCAATTATTACGTATGGTTCAGACGTTCAGAGATATGGTTTCCTAAAACCAAATAAGAAGGCTTGAATCCATTAATCATGTATTCTTGCGCTTTCTTTCATTTAAAATTGGGTCACCGATGTCTTTTATTGATAATAACTACTCTCTTATTGCTACTGAAGTTAACTTATGCTCTATACAGTTTTCGTTGATTATCTTGGAGTGGTGTTGTTAATTAAGAATTATATTGATGATCCATACAGTTTAAGTAAGATAAATTTTTCAGTTCCTCCAAGAACACTTAGGCTAAATTCTAATTTCTTTGATATTAAACTTAAAAATTTTGGACTAAATGATATTTCTACCACTGATAGATATTGTAATAAATTGAAAAATATTTTGGTTAAGACTAACTTAGATCCGATGACAGTGTCAATATCTAACTTTAACAATATTGTTAGAATGGAATTATTTGATTATAATTGAAGTAGTATGGATTCGCCGGTTCTATGACCGGAGGAGGAGGAGGAGGTTGTTGACCTTTATCGAGGTTAAACTTGTTGCCAATGACCGTAATTGGGGCATTGAACTTTCCGAGTTTTTGGTTCATTGACCTGTTATTAGTTTGTACACCATGTGCTAGTGTTCTATGACGCTTGAGAGGAGGAAGTTGTTGACCTTTATCGAGGTTAAACTTGTCAATGACCGTAATTGGGGCATTGAACTTTTCGCGTTTAAGGTTCATTGACCGGTTATTAGTTTGTACACCATGTGCTAATTTTCTATGACGCTTGAGAGGAGGAGGTTGTTAACCTTTAACGAGGTCAAACTTTTTGTCAATAACCATAACTGGAGCATTGAACTTTTAAGGTTCTGTATTAAGAATTTAGTCAACAATCATTTGTACATCGGATGTAGATTTTATGCTTTATACTTCCACGATATCATCATCGCTATCCTCATGACTGCTGCTGTAGTAATCGCTCTCGACTCCTTCGTCATCTCCAATCAGCTCACCTGTTATTTGCAAAATGCCATAATTTTCGACGTTGAAGAATTCTAAATCTTCTTCACTTGGCCGACTCTCGAAATACCTTCTGCATATATTTTTCGTAAAGTGATCACCATTGCGACCATAGAACTTTGCTTTTACAATATAATTCTCAACGTCAGCGATGTTGTTATTGCTATAAACAACTACACCATCGAAATGTGTTTGTAGTTAGCTATATTGTATTCAGAAAAGAAGTCTTGATATTCTAAAAGCTCTAAATTTTCGTTTTTTTTGTAGTACATTATCACCATTGTAGAAGTTTATTAAAATTCTACAGCCGCGGTTCATAATAGGATATGTTGATGCTTACTGTGTTATTGTCAATTAGCTACTGTCTTAGTTTATTCTCATACCCGAACGTTTTATACTACTTTCTATTACTAAACAGAAAAATGTACAAGTGTAGAAAATTTTTTATTCATCATTGTGAAGATAGATACATTTGTAACCAATTTTTAAGAACAAATACATTTTCTAATGCACAATTGTAGCACGTATCTTGAAAGAGGGAGTGCTAAGTGCAAACTGGAGTGGTTTTATACTTTGCGAGGAGTTTTGTTAAAGATGGACACTCCAAATCCTCCAAGTTGATAATGTTCTCTGAATGTGGAAATTTTTTCGATATCCACACCTGTTTCTCCATTCCTTTAACGTATACAGCAGTCGAACAACTTAAAATTTTACCTACTTCAGCCACTGTTTCTTGATAATCGTTATACCCGCTATTCCATCCTAATCCGTGATAGTTTCTAGTAAGCCACCCATTTTGACTTCTATATCGAGCTGTAAGTTGCGACCAAGGAAATGGTGGAGATAGTAGATACCATGATATTTTTTCATCACTATTTATTCTACTGACAGCGAATTCTTTAAAAAGGAAGATATTTCCCTCTGTTTTAAAACCTTGCAGATCTACTATGAACTCCATGGAATTATAATACTTGAACAATGTTGGTGGAAGGATTGTAACGAACCATTCGATCGTGCAGAATTAAGGAGTAAGCAGCTGTATTGGCTGGAATTGCCTCACTAGTTTCAAAATCCAAGCGTATATCTACCGCCCCGGATATTACAACTTCGTTCTGGTGTGAACAGTCGATTACAAATAAAGGAGCAACTTTCTTAAATTCTGACGGTTTTAACACCGGTTCGCTAACGGTTCCGTAATAAGACTGTTGGAATTGAGCATACATCTCATATAATATAGAGAATTTGTTGTTTTTGAAATCAAGACGAAGATTGTCATAAGGATACATAGAAGAACCTAAATGTAATTTAATATTATTAAGTTCGCAATGGTCAAAGTGGGCTTTATTTTTTTCTGGTTTATTATCTCTATCTGTTTGAAATGCAACTATCACAAACCGAGGTTTTCAAGTTGTGATGTTGTTTTAACAGCCCATGTATGGATATTTGTTGGAGGTAGTAGGAGATATTCATGCAACTCCCAACTACGGAAATTAATTTCCATCTGTTTATTTTTTTGCAAATATTTTAGAAATTTCAACCGTTCTATGTCTGCAACAGATATATGTGGGATTTTCCAAGAAATTGTATTAACCACAACTTTTACTGTTTAATCAGCAGTTGTATTCACTATAGCGTTTGTATCAACGCTACTTCTTATTAATATAAGTTCTTGCTTTATGTTGAGAAGAATTTTTCGAAAATCTTCAGCAAAACCTATAAGCATTCGTAATGGGATGGATACGTTAAAATTACCACTTTGATCAATTGCTAAAAATGAGTCGTCATTAGGAGCCCAACCAGCATTCTGAAGCCGTAGGCTCTCATTTACGTTATAGGACGCGCAACCTTTTATGATGCTAGTTATTCCAGGATTTCGAACACGATCAACAGTTTTTCCACCGATTTCGTAACGAATTTCATCGAAAAGATGGGCAATCCCATTGTTTACAAATTTAGCAGTTGCTGATGCTGTACCATCGGTTTTTACCAATTTTCCTTCAACGTATAGAATACTATCCCACGGCAAAGTGTACACGTCTTCATTTTCAATAGGAATGCGAATTTCATCACTGTTTTTAAAGGTTGTATTCGTATACGGTTGATGTGTGTGACGTTCCGCATTAGTTATAGATGAATCAAACAGCGCACGCTCCGTAACATTCAAAATTTCAGAATGCATGATTTCAGCTTAGCTTTCGTTTAACTCGGTATCCTAAACTTTCCAAAAAGCGAGCGTTTGAAGGTGTTAACCGTTTCAATTCTGCCTTAGTACTGGCGAATCGAGATAATGCGGGCTTCCTATAAATCACCCTATGCTTGCTAAAATTTTTATAACGGCAGACCATTATGTTTTTACTGGAGACGTTTCAGATGAAGTCTTACTGTTACGGCCTTTCCACGAAAATTAATGTTCACCGTCCTGATCAACTATTTTAATTACTATAGAGTCAATAATTCTTGTATTTATAGGCAAGTAAATAACATTGGTTGGATTTTCGACTATTTCGTAGCCTGGCTGAACGTTTGGGAAAAGTTGATGAATAAAATGAGCCTCTTCGTTGTTTCTATATGAACCAGAAACAAGGTTGCAATGGATGCATATTGCGTTTACTTTAAAAATATTCGCAGGATAATCAGAAAATTAATGACTATTAGCATTAATAATTGTCGGTTTGAATCCTAGCAGTTGTCCTATAGAAACCGTTTTTGTGAAATCAATTTGCTCTGTACATTTAATTTCAGAAAGTAAAGTATTGTTGTTGCCTGTTATATTTAGAAATACCACATCTTTAGTACCTCTCACTCTCGGGTCGCGTAATTGCATGCGTAGATAGCGATTTATATCGTCAAGTTCATATGATCCTATCGGTATAGGTATTATTTTATCACCAACGTAAAATTTATTATTGCTTTGATCTATATTTGGAATAGAATTGTACGTTTCAAAGTTGACTAGACCTGTAAAATTGATGCAACACCGGTTAAAGTAAACGTATACATGTTGATAGTCTGTTAACGCTATGTCAAATGGAGTTACCAACTTATACTTGCCTTTAAAAGTGGAGGAATGGTGTAGTATTGAATAAAAATTCTAGCACCAGATGACCGCAATTGAATGAGTTATACTTTTGTTTGCGATTGTAATTATAATGAATTTTACATGGTTGAGAGGAATTCAAATATTTCACCACTTCCGGAGGTGGTCGCAAATTTCCGAAACTATCAAAATAAGCTGCTCTACCATTTTCTATTTTGTATGCCGTCCAATTAGTACTTTCCCTGTTTTCTTATTGTGGTTAACAACTCCGCATTCGATGGCGTATACTTTCTTAGGTGAACTATCCCGCATGAATATTCCACAAAAGTGAGGAATTCCAAGTTTTTTAATGTATCTGTATAAGTCAACATCAGTAAGCGGTCGGCGAGGTAAGTTAAGAGGGATTTTTTTTTTTGGTTTGGTAAATAAGGTCCTAGACCTTTTTTATATGGTTTCAAGAAGAGACCTTTCCCAACCGCGATTGCTTCCATGGCTTTATTGTGACGTTTAGACTCGTTGAGACTTTTTTGAGCAGCCTTGACGTCGTTCACGGCTTTCGCGATTCCTGCCGCTCCTCCCGATAACGCACCTAAGGCTGACAACCCGGCGAATATCGGTATTAACGGTAGAAATCCTCCAGTTTTTGGAACGGGTATTATCCTAGGAGGGTCAGTTAATTTTCTTTTTAATTGCGACGTCGCTAAACGCGCTGCTCGAATAGCATTTTCTGGTTTTCTTTTTGAGGACATTTACCGCTCGTCTTATAAATTTCCGAAAAGGCATTCTTCCACCTCTTCTTTTTTTACTTACTCGTTTTCTTCTTTGAACTCCCATGCCTACCTTTGTTTTGACATTCATAGCGGAAGCAACTGCTCGCGCTGCTAAACGTTCTCCAAAACTCGCGTCTGATGAATGAGCTCGTTTAAGTGCTGCTTTTGCTAAAATACTATCTGCCGCATGTCGCTGCTCTAGATTTTTAGAATTAGAGGATGCAATATCATGAGCTTTGCATGATTCATCTAATGGGTTTATTCCTTTATCCCTTCTTGCCAACCTCTCCTTTAGCCGAGTACCTGGCCCGCAAAAACGATAACCTGGTAAATGTAACTCAAACGGTAGAGAATTAATAAGTCTATTTAGTAGACCACCGCCTTGCCGCACTTTCCTCATTTCTTTCTCAAGCAGCACTTGAATTCTTCTTCAAGTCTTCTTACCAAATAAACCCATTCATGCTGAGTTAGCTGTTTATAAAACAGAGCACATCATCAGAAATGTTTCATTGGGTTATTAACATGCGGATAGTTCAACAAAAAGCGGTGCTACCCATTACCAACCGCGATTTCAACGACGCGCCGAAGGCGAATCGGCATGGACCTCCGCTACCGCCAACAATAAGATCAATTGTAGCAGGTCCTTCCAATTGCGGAAAGACTAACGTTATTATTTCACTTTTAGAACACCCTAATGGTTTGCGTTTTGAAAATGTGTATGTATATCCCAAATCTTTAAATCAGCCTAAGTACGAATACTTAGAGAAGCTCTTCAAACCAATCAAGGGTATTGGCTACTATCCGTATAAGGATTCTGAGAACATTATCTCTCCATCAGATGCGAAATCTAATTCAATATTTATATTTGATGATGTTGCTTGCGAGAATCAGAGTGTGATTGAGAGTTTTTTAGTATGGGACGTCATAACAACAACGATTGTTTTTACCTTTGTCAAACATACACACATATTCCAAAGCATCTAATTCGAGATAATGCAAACCTAATTATATTATACAAGCAGGATGAGCTAAATCTCAAGCATGTTTATTCAGACCATGTTAATACTGACATGTCATTTGAAAAGTTTAAAACCATTTGCAAACTTTGTTGGGATGATAAATATGGTTTTTTAAGTATTCTTAAAGACTGCGATCCTGAAAGCGGGCGCTATCGTAAAGGATTCGATCGATATATATATCTATAGTTTTTCAATTCATACGAGTTATATAGAAGCAGTAAAGAAGAAGTTTTAGACTAGGGGAAATGGAAAAATCTGCCGTCGCAGAGCACGCCCTCACTCAAAATGGACACAAAATATTGTTTGAAGACACTCAAGTCCTGGACAAAACAGTCCACTATTACACCCGACTGCAAAGGGAATCAATAGAAATCTACAAAAATAAAAATAACTTCAACAGAAAGGAAGAAGGCAGTAAACTTAACAAAATATGGACACCTGTCGTTGCAAAAACAAAAGTGCTCCCATTGGTCAATACGGCCACCGCGCTGAAGACTGGCCCCGCCCCCCGAGCGAATGATATAAATTGCGAGACCGTCGGAGCGGCAGTCACACACGACAGCAGACAGCCGAAGAGATTACTACGCGACAGAACTCTACTCCGCCGTTCACAACGCCTCTGAAGATGCCGACCGCAGAAGTCGGCGAAACGTTAGGCAGCAAGCCAGTCTATAGACCACGGTCACAAAGCCCGGAAACCTACAACAGTATAATTGACGCCGGCCGTGAAAGCCTACAGAACTTTAAGATTTAAAAGACTTCGTCGTGTTCCTACCTCGCCGGTATGCTGATGCGCTTACTGATTCGCAAGTAGAAGAAGTTAACAAAGAACTCCGTCAACAATCTCAAGTAGCATTCATTCGCATAAAGGGGTTTGTTGGAAAGGCTGCAGACATATAATTTATCAAGGATGAGTTATCCGCAGTACCTGAACTCGCTGCAAATGTTTCATCAAAAGTTGGATAAACTGGATGAAGATGCTGAGTTCTTATATATTCGGCAGACTTGATCAAGCTCCTTATCGTAAAATCCTCCTTTTATCTCGTTACCTGCTAAGTCTGTCAGATAATACACTAATGGATTTGAAAATTTAATTTTGGAAACCTGAAAAACTTCAGTGGACCAATTTGGGGTGTAGCCTTTTGTGAACACATCACGATGTTTGCTAATTCTTACAAAATTTCCAACAGAAAATTTCTTTTTTTTTTAATTAACCGTTTTAATATGGGAATAAACTGTATTTAATAAATGCTCCTCACTAGCTCTTATTACAGCACATGGTTTCATGCCGATGGTTCTATGCTTCGTATTATTATAAACATGAACTAAATTTTTTCCACATCATACCTTTTAATGTAATGTTGACTCGTTCTACTATAGAAGCCTTCTTACTGCTAAAGGTTGAATAATGATTAATACTATACTTTTTCATTAAATTTTGAAA
>CM055664.1:9782585-9812682 GCA_029378335.1 Agrilus mali | reverse complement strand
ACTGGTTCAAGAAATTCCTCTAATATATCTTGAATTGTTTCCGTTAGGCATTCCCCTCTACTTATTTCATTAGCATTATTCTTAGAGTTTGGTAAGGAAGTAGACGGATTTTCTTCTATTAGTGGTGTAGCACATTGTTTCGATGCTTTTTTCGAAAACCTTCGTTTAACGTTACCCTTACTTCGACCAACATCCAATCCCGCCCCAAATTAAAAGTGGAAATTTTCGTGCTCCCTAATATGTTTGAAATTAAATATATGTCCAAATTCGTTATTATGTAGGTATTGATATTGACAATTAGAATGCAAATTATATATATATATATATATATATATATATATATATATATATATATAGCTGTCGGTCAGTCTGGCATCCGAAAAGAACTCCAGTAAACTGGCATCCGCCTTATATTCACGGACTGAATACTGTTTTCATTTTAAGGTGTACCTAAACTCCGGCGTTTATGCGATCAAATCTGCATCCTATATCTCTACAATGAAAATATTTACAGTAACTGCCGATAAGCGCAGGAAATAAAAACATTAAATTGTTCTGGAATCAGTCAATGATATTTTGACCGAATTAAATTTAAAATATATCTAAACCAATGCGTTTTTTATTTATTTAAAAAGAGATTTAAATGTGATAAATTTGAAAAAAATATATAATTTAGAGACAGTTTAAGATATGTAACAATAGTATTTTAAAAACATTTTATAAATTTATAATTTTTTATAATCCATGGGTTAATCTGTTTCATATTTACCTCAAAATGACTTTTATCTGTTTTTGTTGTAGTGTTCGTTCAAATTTCCCAGTATATGGTAAACTAATAGTGAGAGCGATACTGATAAAATTGATTGGGTATAGTTATTGTTTTAGCGATTAAACAAATTCTCTTCACATTTAAGCTTCTCAGATGTGAGAAAAGTATTATATCTGTGTTTTTGAATAATAATTTTGCAGATTTTTGCTAACCAACGTACTATTTATTATTTATTATTATACACATGTATTCTCTATTTTAGAGAATTTACATTTATTTTCCTTACATCCTATTTTGTCGAACTTATAACTTTTAACTTATGGTATCACCTAATCTATTAAAAGTAACCTTTCATTTTCTCTAATCTTTGTTTCCGTTATTCTCATGTATTCGCATATTTCCTCACACACTTCTCCTTTTAGCGTCTCTACTATCAACCCCCTTATGTTGTTCTCTAATCTCTCACCTTTCCATCTCTTCATAAAATCTTTTATTTCCTCTCTTTGGATTTGCATTGCATTTCCACAACAAAACAAATGCTCTAGCGTTTCCTCACTTCCTCCACATAGTCTACAAACCCAATCCCTATACCCTTTCTTAATTCCTCTCCCTATGTTCCCGCATCTGATTCTTGCCCACATTTCCTTGTTCTCTTTCTTTTTGTACCTTTTATTTAAATACTCTGCCCCGTTTTCACCTGGTACAATTTCCCTATACATTTTGTTATAAGAAGAGTTCGATAAAGCCTCCCTCTCTGTTTCTAGTTTTTATTCCACCACACACTCATTCCCTCTTTTAATCTATTGTATATTTCCTCTCCACTTCTTCTCTCCCAAATCATTCTACTCACATCTGTTACTAGCTCATTTAGCATTTCCCCTACATTTTTACCCCATTTCGAAGGCCTTTTATTTAAAATGCCTCACATCTCTTCCACTAAGCAGATTTTTGGCCATCTCTCGTTGCCCATCCCCATTACGTCTTTTATATATCTACAAGCCCGTTCTCTAACTGTGTATTCGATATCCTGCACTCCTAGTTCATTCCTCCAAATATATTTTGGAGTATTTTTAGCAACCGCTAAGGCCATCTTACAGTACCTTCCTTGTACCCTACTCAGATCCTTTATTTTACCCCAACCCCAGATTTCTACTCCGTATAACGCCACTGCTCTAACCAAAGTATTCATCAAATACACACGATCATTTCTTGTGTCTCTACCGGTTCTCTTAAAAACACCCCATGTTGCATTTGCTGCCTTTTGCGCCTTCCCTACAAGTTTTTTTTTATGTCCTTCTGTACTATTTCTTGTCGAGAATCAATACCCCAGATACTTAAACTCATTCACAATTTCAATTATTTCGCCCTTAAATGTCTAACCTTCGTTTTTTTTTTTCTTTTTCCCCCGTTCCTAAATACCATCACTTTAGTCTTTGCCGTATTTACAGGCTAACCAACGTACTAAAACAATAGAGAAATTTACCTTTCCCTAATAGCGATTTGTTAAATCATCCTCCTCTAGTGCAAAAATAATAGTTTTTGCATATAAGAATTAGGTACATGGATTTCGAGAGATATTTTAAATTTGTTTTGATAAAATTGATAGCATAAAAACTAACGGAGTTATAATGCAAATAAAATGATTGTCTCACGTTTTCGTAAAAACAAACATTAATACGTAGCATCACGTCTATTGCTGAAATGGAACGTCTTCCATCCATTAATTATTTTTTTAGCCCTAACAATATATTTTATAGATATTTTTCTACTATTTCAAGTACGAGATTTGTAAAGTTTCATTTAAATTTGAAACTTAACATGAAATATAGAAAATTGCGTATTATAGACTACTTTATATCTTAATTTCTCTAAGATTAAAATTAATTAGTATGTGATATTTCCTTTTCAATGTTTTGTGTGTGTTATCTGAAATAAAAAATTTCAGAAATTAACCGGTGAAGGAAGATGAATTTGGTAAATCTTTTTACCTACAATGAAATTTTTGTACAAAACGATTTTTGTACAGGTAACAACCAAAGCACAATGGGGCGCAAGATATTTTTTATTTTAAAAACTACAGCCGGCGTTTCGCCCCCAGTGTAGGCCTCTTTCAAGGCCTAAATAAAATAAAGTGAGTTGTAATAAGTTATTAAAAAATGAATATTTGAAAACTTACTAGTTAGTCAAGTCGCAGATGGAAAAGTACATGTAGACGAATTAGCAAAAAACATTCAAAAAACTCACAATACGAAGACAATTTTTTTTTAAATAGGTACAATAAAAGACGGCACGTTGTATAGATAAAATAATAAATAAATAATTAAATAAATAAATAAAACACCACGTGGACATCACATTTACAATTAATATTTAATTAATTATTTGTTTATTTATTATTTTATCTATACAACTTGGCGTCTTTTATTGTATTTAAAAAAAAATTGTTGTCTTCGTATTGTGAGTTTTTGGAATGTTTTTTGCTAATTCGTCTGACATGTACTTTTCATCTGCGATATACTTATTGAACTGTAAAAACTAGTAAGTTTTAAAATATTCAATTTTTAATAACTTACTACAACTCACTTTATCTTATTTACGCCTTGAAAAAATTCTACACTGGGGGCGAAACGTCGGCTGTAGATTTTAAAATAAAAAATATTTTTAGCCCCATTGTGCTTTAATTGTTACCTGTACATTGTTTTTGGGGAAGTATGGTTAATATAAAACGTTTTGAAAAGATGAGATAGCTTAAGAATTAAGGAAGTTACTGTTACATAATCAATTACATTTTTTCGGCAAAAATTATGCTATGAATAATGGCAAGATTTCAATTCATTGCAAATGTCTCATTAATACCTACATTTCATAGAATAGGTACTTTTTTTTTAAATTCCACTTTAATAGGAGATGTACTTTTTATCTTTAAACATTCGGTAATTTAACTCTTTTTACTTTAAAGAAAGAACAGTTAAGTCATTTAAAATTTCAAGGCCTCTGGTTTGAAATACTGATTTTGAAGCATTGTTTAGAAAACACTAAATAGGCACATGTAATAGATAAGAAACAAATAAACAGTCGCTATCGGATGCAACAAGGTGCGTGGTCTGTACCGTTTCTTGAGGACGCACGTTTAGCCTTAATTCGGATACGACATAGGTATACGCATATATTATCTATGCGCCATCTAGCATATATACACGACACTGTAGTGTTTAGAAATATACGGATATGGCCCAGTCTGGCATCCGCTCGGATTTCATTTAGTACCACAGGGCGACATCTGTGTAATACACTAAGGCTTTTGGACCACATGTTCAAAGTGACGTCCGTATATCGGATGCCACTTTACCCCGGACGCCATTTCTACCGCACTTTTAACATGTGTGGATGCCACTTTGTACCGCAACTATATATATATATATATATAGCATTGTCAATCCTCAATAATATAATTTTGACTAACACTTTCATTTCCCGCCCCCTGACTTGTGCTTAATAATTACTAATTGGTTAATTTTGCTTATTATTATGGTCGGCTGGTAGAAAAGATGTTTACCAGTTTACATACTGGTAAATAACCTTGTTATATGATATGCTACAGTAGTCATAGCTACAGTCTACTCTACAGTGGTTATATTATACCATATCAGAAATATTTAATGTTGACTGCTTCGTCTGTGTATTTAAAAATCATTTAAAATCTTAGAAGAAAGTAAGTATTGTTACGTCCAGACACTCAGGATAGGTTCGGAAATCCTGGATGGTCGTCGAACAAATCATTGTTGTTATCACAGTACGTTATAAATGCGCGTTCCTCTTAAATATTACAGGAAAACAGTCACTTTAACACCAGGAACGTTGCCTTTAAATGTAAAGTTATTGAAATCCAGAATAATGAAACGATTCACTCTTAAAGTTTTTAATTCGTTTTATTTCATATAGCACTTAATTACTCACGTAATAGTATAACAAAGAAACAATACCGAACTTTAAAACTTTTATTAAGAAAGGTCAAGATCGTACACGAAGTGTAATGACTTACTAACTAACTTAAAATTAGGACAGGGGTTTATATTATGTCACCAATATTTGAAAGTAAACACAATAATTGTAGTTACTAATTAGATACATTACATTCCCCTCATCATAAAATTTTTGTACATCGAAAGATTTAATGGTGTGCAAAAATAAAATATAAAATGGAATATTCTTATGAGGATCTAAATTTTAGGGATGATAACTTTATGGTTGGCAGTTTTAATTGTTCGGCTTCCCTTTTGCTCTCCAAACAACAATCTTCACTAATTTGGATGGGTACAGATGTTAGATTGACCGTCTTTGATTGGTTTCCCGAAGACGATAGGTGGACATTGTTCGCCAGATAATCTCTGCAATTTGGTTTCAAATTTAAAATTCCAGTGGATGGGATTTCCAACAGACGAATGTCCTGTCGTGCACATTTGTATGTGAAGGTCGTTGGAGTGGTCAATAATAGAATCCATTCGTTGGTGTCCAGTTGGTGAATGGTCTCCTCACATAAGGGAATAGTTACGCTGGAACATGACTGGGTAACTTTCTTGTTTAGAATTAGATCTAATTCGCAGACATTGTTTGAAACCACAGTTTTTGTTTCCATTGATTTCGTGAAATATTCTAAGTTGATTTGGGCGAATTTGTCGATTAAATGTAGAAGTGCGTAAGTAGATTTCGATTGGTCAAGTGCAATCTATCGATAGTTAGGTAGTAATATATTATAATGATCTTTAAGCTTTGATATAAAAGGAATTGGAATTAATCAAATCAAATACATCATCATTTATAAGTGGTATTTGAATCGTAAAAGAGATGAAATGTTTCTTTGCAAATTTTACTTTTGTAATCAACAAACTTTGATATTTTAAAAGTTCTTCTTTGGTTGCAGAAAATGGTATTTTTGTGCCAAAGGAATTTGAATTAATAGTTTGTATTTCGGCAAGCAATTTCTCTTCAAAAAGAAATTCAAAGGGTAACGTAGAAAGATGTGAATATAAGACGTAAGTTTTTATTTTATTAATGTCATAACGAAATTCGTTGATTACTTCACCAATAGTCATAGCTAAGTTAAGGATTTTTATTTTGATCTCATAATTAATTATATCGGTTTGTTTCCTGTTCAGAAACTTTTGAATTTCTAAGAAATTTTCGTTCAATAATTTTTCATTTATTTCCATATTGTAAAGGGTTTTAATAAAGTTCCTTATTGTATTAGATAGAATTTTAGTCGTTTGTTCTGTGAGTGTTAATGTACGTTTATTAGATTCTTGCAAAGCTTGAATTGCATTGTTAATTTGGGTTTCATCATTATTGTCCATTACTCCGAAAAGTATATGGAGACCGTTACCGAATATGTCGAACCATCCTCGTTTATTTCGGGGATTCGAGAAGAGTAATTCAATCTCGTCTAGTTCCTTTTTAATAGAGCTAAATTCGGTTTTTAAAGTGAATGAATGGACATAACTATGAGAAATATTGCTATGTTTCTTTTCTAATGAAAATAATTTGTAAATTAATCTCCCAATTTCATTTGCTGTATCAAATCAAGGGCAAATGTCCTTAACTAATATAATCTTAAAATAATCTTGTACATTATGAAGTGTCCCTAGGTGTTGTAAGTAAATTCCTACGTTATCCTGAAGTGGACGAAACTAGGCTTGCTGGTCCATTGCTTTTATCTGGGTTATTACCTTGTCAAAGAGATCCCAGTGGTATTAAGTGTTCAATGTTTACGTTTGTACAGATTCTCTTTTATTAGAAGTTTTAATTTGATAGTTTCTTTCGTTAATTACTTTAACAATTTCATAAGGACCTTCAGTACTGGTCTTATGGCCTAACCTTTTCTTTAAATAGACCTTATCGCCAACACTGAATGTTTTTGTTATTGGTTTAGTTTTAGTATCATACCTCTGTTTTGTTTTTTGTTTGTTTATAATCTGATTATTTACTGCTTGTTCGCGCACTTCTTGTAAAAACGTCATTTTGTCGCCTTCCAATTCAATGTCTAATAAGCGTTCATTTTGAAAAGCATGGGAGGTTTTGTACCAAATACTGATTCATAAGGTATAAATTTAGGGGCTTGGTGTATTGACGTATTATAAGCATGAACTGACAGATGTAATAAATTATCGAATTAAATTTGTTTTTTATATTGAGAAAAAAGTGTTTTCCCCGTTTCTTTGATTGTACTTATGACCCTTTCTATTGATCCGTTTCCTTGTGGATGGTAAATTGAGCTTTGAGTGTGATATATTTAGTGTTGAAATCAATTGTTTAATATTGAATTAATAAATTCTTTACCGTGATCCGAGTGTAATTTAGCTGGAAATGAGAAAGCGGAAAAGAAATTGGACAGCGAATTTTTGACAAAGGTTCCGGTTATTTCGTTAGATGTTATATATATTTGCACATATTTTGACATTTGATTTTGTAAAACTACTAAATTGCGTTTATTGGAACCTGCCTTAATTGTACATGTGTCCATGTCTACGCGTTCGAATAATTCAGTCGGTGTATGGGAGATTTTCATGGTTATTTTCGTATTTACTCTACCAACTTTATTTTCTTTACAGTGAGTGCGTGAGTTAATTACTTCGGTTACAATTTGTTTCATATTAAGAAAGCGAGTATTTTGTTTAAGTCTTTCGAGCGTCTCATTGATACCTTTGTGGGCATTAATGGGATTAGAAATTAGAAACTAGGTGTCAACATTAATGGTCCTTCGAGCCGGATGAGTTTTCTACACAAGTAATTTTGCGAAGCAGCCGTCAACAATCAGCGGAACAGTGAAATTGCACAAGTGAAGATTCAACGGATTAACGGGTATTACTTCTAACTGTTAGTTATACAGAGCAACTGTGTATGTCGAAAAAACTTATTCGTGAGTGTTATCAGTAAAAGTGCGTAATTTTACTGAGCGGAACTTAGTGTGCCTTTTCCGACAACTGTAAGTTTTGTGAAGCAGCCGATTAAACGTCGCTAGCAGACATCGGAACAACAAAACAACGAGCAGATAGGATACACACATTCCACAGCAGGAGATCTAGGATTACAATCATCACGTTTATCAACGCCACCGGAGCCTATTTTGGGGTAAGCTTAAAACTATCACTAATCTTTTTCCCATTTTCTGGCGTATCTATATCCATTCTCCTTACAACATGACTAACGTAGAATTGCTGAAGCGAAAACAAACCGACGTAAAAAAACGTCTAACAAGATTTCGCAATTATTTTGATCAAAATCAACAATCTCCAGATGTAGAGCTTCTTCAAATAAAACTTGAGGCGCTTAAAACACATTTCTCCAGTATGTACGAGATTTACGAGCAGACCCTAGGGTTAGATGATGCAGTAGAAGAAGAAAAGGATAACGAGGTCGAGACCATAGAAGAAAACCTTTATAAATTAGTTGCAGATGTTACTCGTCTACCTCGGGGTAGAGCAGAATCAAAACTTTCTTCTACAGCTGTCCATAGTTCAACTTCTTCTCGGGCTTTTCTTAGTCATTTACCTGAAATAAAACTAACAAAATTTGATGGGGCAATTGAGGATTGGCAGTCATTTTACAGTTTATTTGTAAGCAAAGTTCATTCTAACACACGGATTTCCGATATCGAGAAGTTCTATTATCTTCAAAATTCATTATCTGGTAAAGCAGCACAGCTAATCAACGCAATCGAATATACGGAGGTAAACTACCAAGAAGCATGGGAGATTTTATTAAGAAAATTCACGACAAATAATCAAACATCACTTTTAATATTCACGACTATCATCTATTCATTGCTAACGGTTAAGTAATATATTCATATGTATTAAGTTTTTAGTGTTAAGTGTTATTTAATAAAAGTTCAAAAAGGCAGTCGTCTTCTTTTATTTCAAATAATATAAAAGTTCGTCAAACTACGCGTCAACATTAATGGGAAATTGAATGGGAAAATAAAATCTTTCGATAGGTATATCATTAAATTTATCATAATTTTTATATTTGTCAAACGAGTTTGAAGAGTTACAAATGAAAGTAATTTTGTTATTAGGAAAGAGAGTGAGAACTGCATATATTATTTCTTCTAATTTTATTTGTGTCTCGTTATAGAAGAGATATTGAAAGTTCTTAGTTTTTGATGACACGATTTCTATTTCGTGTTCTTATTGTTCTTTGTCGGTGTCAAGTAAAATGGCGTTACATTTGAGTTCATTGCCAATGAGAGGAAAGCAGATGATCTCGGTGTCTTCCGGGATGCTGTTAACAATATGTAGACTACTTATTGATGAAGTAAGTTCCTGGAATAGTCTATTTTCGGTTCGAGGAGTCAATGGTTCCATTTCTTCGTTCTCAAGATCCAGGCTTTCTATAAGCTCTTCGTAAGATGAAGGACTGGAGTCAGGATTTTCCTCGGTTACGTAGATCCTTGAGAGTGCATCCGCATTGGTATTACATTTACCTGGTTTATGAATGACTTCATATTCATATTCGGACAGTTTTAATCTCCACCGGACCAATCGAGATGCAGGATCAGATACATTAAAGAGCCATTTTAAAGCTGCGTGGTCAGTGATGACGGTGATTTTCTTTCCAAATAGATATGGACGGAAGGGTTTAACTCCCCATACCACGGCTAGACATTCGCGCTCAGTTGTTGAGTAACGAGTTTCTGCTGGGTTGAGGGTTCGACTCGCATAGGCTATTGGTAGGTGGTTCTTTAAGGTTCCTTGTGACAGGATTGCACCAATCGCGTACTTACTTGCGTCAACTGTTAGAAAGAAATCTTTTTCAAAATTGGGATATTGGAGAACAGGTGCTTGAGTTATATCCTTATTCAGCGTCTCAAACGATTTCTGACATTCATTTGTTCATTGGTATGTGACATCCTTCTGTAAGAGTTGAGTAAGCGGTTTTGCTTTTTTCGCATAGTTTGATATAAATTTGCGATAATAGCCGCTGAGGCCCAGGAATCCACGGACTTGTTCTTGGTTTTTGGGGACTGGAAAGTTTCGTACTGCTGATATCTCTTCGGGATTGGGTTTTATTCCTTCACTGGTTATTACGTGACTCAGAAAACTGGTTTCTCTGTTTTCTCTTATGGGGTGTACACAACGCCGCATTCTCCGTGAATAGGCGGAGTGTTCCGTGATTGGCCCTTTAAGGTTCGTGCCTTCTTCCACAGGGATCCTGGATTGTCTTCGTTGATTCCGGTGAGTCTTTCCTTCCATCGTTCTCCATGGTAGTCCTGTAGTGCGTCCTTGACTTGCGCCGTCAGTCGATTCATCTCTTCGCGGTTGGCTGGGTTCCGCGTACGCTGCCATTGACGTCTCGATCGATTCTTGTCCCTGATAAGTCTAATGACTCTTTCAGGTGCGCGAATCGGGACCCTCGTCGTTGTATGGACTGTCGTTGTTTGATCTAGTGACGACAGCATAGCGTTGGTGAGAAAGTCGACGGCTTCTTCGATATCCCGTTGGCTCCGAATGACCTTGATCTTTGGGAAATGTTTCTGCAGATGATCGGTGAATGCGGGCCAACAGGTGGACTTCCTCTGGTACGTTGTATCGTTATTATCGTTACCTAAGGACAAAAGAACGGGATTGTGATAGGAGGAAAGGTCACTCGCCGTCGACAGCGTAAAGTCTTGAGGCACTTCCTTCATGATGTTATGTCCAAAACGTCTGGAAAGCCGACGCCAGTTGATGCGTAGTATGTCGTTGCGTCAGGACCGATTACTGCTATGTTCGTTGCTTGAGGAAGTCGTACTGTATCCAACCGTTGGCGTTGGTTTGGCGACTGTTCCAAGCGTGATGTTTGCAATTGTAACCACCGGCAGCGATTGTTGCGGTGTTGGCTGCGAGCGCCAGGTCGGTAGCCTGCTATTAGGCGTAGAAATCCCCTTGACGTCTCGACTTCAATTGCTGTAGTTTCCAGGTTTTCGCATGCCACGGCAACGGGCCAGTGTTTGAGCGAGAGCTTGATGTAGATGGCCGTTCCGCCACCTAACCTGTCCTCTCGGTCGGTCCGGTATAATGCAAAGTTTGGTAACTTTGCATTTTGCCCTTCCCTTAGATGCGTTTCGCTAACGAGAACAACATCGATTGAGAGCCTTTCTACTAGCTCTAAAAGCTCGAAATATTTCTCCCGGAGACCGCGTGCGTTCCTGAAAAGTACCTGTAAAGAACACGGTTTATTTTTGTTAATCCCCATTAACTTACCTAATGAAAAAGCGACACAATATCCTGGGCGCATCCCAGCAGTCGTGTTAGGATGTTGGTGACCTTTTGGGCGACGGTTGCCACCTTCTCAAGGTCGAGCCTGACTAGCATCTGGAGGATGCTGGAGAGGTTGTCAGCTGCTGGGGCAGGGCCTGTCGTTGTTTTGGGAGTCGTCTGGTCTGTTGGTGGTCCTGTCGGCGCTGAGACGGTCGGTTTCGGTGCTGCGGCTCTCGCGAAGGTCACTCCTTGGCGGACGGCGTTCGCTCAAGTTGTCTGCGTTCCTGGAGCATGTAGGAATGGTATTCGGCCTTGACCTCGTCCAGTAGGTGGATTATGCCGCGATAATCCTACTCTCCTACAGGTTGGATACTGATGCCCTCTGCCATGTTCCGGGCCTTGGAAAACATGAGTCCCCTTGTTGTCATCTGGCTGCAGATGCTTGTCCACTTGCCGTTGAGCCTGAGCACAATAGGCGGCACTCGCTTCTTGACTGGCTTCGAACATTCGTTTTGCGATGAGGCAGCTATCGAACATTGGGTTTCATTAGGGATGTCCATGTCGTAAGACAGGACATCGTAACGGTTGGTGATGGGTGTAGGCGAAGGAGCCTTCACTCCTGCCTCACTCATACGACGCTCCTTGGTTGGTTCCTTGAACCCTGCTGGCGTCCGCGATTTTGTGATATAAAGAGTTAGTCTTGAAAAAGACTTAAGATTCGTTACGCTTGGCGCTCGTTACTCTGTAGTTGGTCATCTCTCTGCTGCTGGACACGTCCGCTCTGCTCGAAGATCCACCGAAGAGGGCTGACTCACTGTCTCTTTTTTTTGTTTTCGTGGAGGAGAGGAAATCTTCAAGAGACACCCAGCCGCCCGAGCGAGTGTGTTGTGTCGGATTCCCGAGGAAGGCGTCCTCGGACTTACCGACTAAGTTATCTGTGTGTGTGTGTGTGTGCGTGCGTGCGTGCGTGTATGTGTGTGTGTGTATTGGTATGGGATTGTTGTTTCGATGGCTCTGATAGTGAATCTGCTCTGTAATCGTTTGATGCGTGTAGGGATTGGTGTTATGGGTACGTTGTCGTATAATATGTTGGAAGGAAAGAATCTATCTAAGCGCTGTATTTTGCGTAAAATAAGTCTTTCGGTCGCGAGGATATTGTGCATTTGTTTCCGGGTGTGTGTGGTTAGTGTGATTGCTGGGTAATCTATTAATGGTCTCACGAATGTTTTATAAGTGTGAAGGAGCGTGTCTCTGTTACATGGTTTTGTTCGCCCGTTTACAAGTGAAATTAAGTTACTGCGTTGTCTTACTTTATCGGGAGTTTTACTAATGTCGGCGCGTGCGTTCATTGTGTGTGAGTGTGATTCCTAAGATTTTGATTTGTTTTTGTAGGGTTAACCGTTCGCTAAATAGCTTTAAGTTAATATTGTCAATCGCTAGTGTTCTCTTCGTTTGGAGTCTAGGGTGCCTGAACAGGATGGTTTGTGTCTTTTGAGGGTTAGGTTTTAGACGCCATTTACTGAGCCATAGTTCAAGTTGTTTGAGTTGAAGACTCATCTTGTTGTTGCACGATTTTGAGGTTATTCCGTTAACCTAGTAAGCGGTATCGTCTGCGTATTGTGCGAGGCTAATTGATGTAACGGTTGAGGGATGTCGTAACAGAAAATGTTGTATAAAAGTGGGGCGAGTACCGTTCTCTGAGGAACGCCTGCTTTAAGCAAGAAAGTTCGCGAGAGTGTTTTGCCGATTTTAATTTTGGAAGTTCTTTCGGTTAAGAATGATTGTATAAGTTTGACGAAAAAAAGGGGAAGATTTATGTCTAATAATTCAGATAGCAGTCCGTTGTGCCAAACCGTGTCGAATGCTCGTTTAAAATCTAATGCGATGGCGAGGGTACAACCGCCCGAGTTCATGTATGAGATGGCTTCGGTTTGTAGCTTAAAAAGGGGTTCAGGAGGCTGAGCATTTTTCGAAATCCAGTTTGTGTCTTCGGTATGATGTTGTTGTCTTTGCAGTAGTTCGATAGGCGCGTCACGATAATGCGTTCGAAGATTTTATTTTATATGTCGATATGATGTAGGGTCGGTTAGGTCTTTTTCCGGTTTAGGAATCATAACGATGTTCGCGCTTTTCCATGTTGTAGGACAGTATCCGGTTTTTAGTATTCCGTTGAAAATTGAAGTTAGTAGCTGTAACGCGGGTGGCGGAAGGTTTTTTATTATTGCGTTAGTAATACCGTCTTCGCCCGGCGAATTGTTTTTTAATTTCGAGAAGGTGTCGGTAATATCTAATTACGTTATGTCGCGCATGATATCGTTTTGTGTGTACTGTGCTAATTTAAGTTGGTTTGTTACTTTAGTATCTATCTGTATTGTGTGATTCGCGTCGTGATGTGGTCCGGTGTAAGTAACATGCAGTTTTTCGGGTGTCCGCGAATGCCTCTGATTTTTCTTCGGGGGTATTGTATATTTGATTATTTACTAGTATATGGCTCGGTGCCCTTTGGTTTTGTCCGGGAATTGTTTTGAATTTATGCCAGAATTCAGATCCGTTGTGGTGGTTAAGTTTGGAACATGTCTCCTGCCAGTGTTTATCATGGTGTTGGTTAGTTTTTAATCTGACTAGTGCGTTAAGTCTGTTCCATTCGGTTTTAATTAGCGGATTTCGTGTTCTAGAGAAGAGTCTGTAGAGTTCGCGTTTTCGTTTTATGAGTTCAACTATCTCTCGCGGGAGTGGTCTTCTGCCTAGACAAATTCGTTTGGAGGGCGCGGTTACGTTAATCGCGTTTTGTATGCAAGTGGTGTATTTGTTGATCGCGGTGTCTATATCTGCAGAGTTGTAAATTTCTAGTGGGGTGCAATCGGTTCGTGTTATGTGTTCGCGAAGTGTGTCGAATTTCTTTGAAATAAGTTTGTGTTATTTTTTGTGTTTGTATGTTAAGAATCGCGGATAGCGGTAAGTGATCGCTGGTAACAGATGTTCCTTTTTCACAGGAATCGGAAAAAAGGGGCGCGACTCTGTCCGTACAGAGAATATAATCCGTGATTGACGAACCCATGGGTCCGAAGAAGGTGTAGTTATTGTTTCTAATACGGAAAATGTTTAGGGCCATAAGTGAGTTCGCGAGTATTCGTCCGTTTGCGTTTGATGCGGTGTCGCCGAAGGAAGTGTGTCGCGCGTTAAGATCGCCTAAAACTATGGCTCTGAGTATCGATGAAACGAAAGGCTATCCAAAGACCACTCTCAATGGCCTATAAACACATGTGCACCGCTTCCGGAAGCGGAAATACCGGAATTGAGCAAGGTCGCAATTACCGCAAGTAATAAAATTCTAGCCCCCACGTGACCAGTTATAGAAAAATTATCGTCGTTCAATAAATTGATAAGAATAATATGGTATTGTTTGCTATTTGTAGGCAATATGAAATCAAAACAAAGTAAATTAGTAGGTCCATTGACTTCGCAAGAATTAGAAACGCAACCAAAGCTCTAGTCAAACACATTCAAGGCGTTGAATTTCAAAAAGAAATATCTGATATGAAGAAAAAATACCCCACAAACTCTACGAACAGACTAACAGGTCTAAATCCTTTTATTAATAACGAGGGCATCGTAAGAGTAGGTGATAGGTTGCGCAATGCTGAAACAACGCTAGGCACCCCATACTACTACCGGCAAAAAATCATTTCTCAAAAATATTAGTCATTCAGTATCACAAAAATCAATTAGATGCAGGCAATGAAGGTACCTTAGCCGCAATTCGTAAAAAGTATTGGCCAGTAGCGGCGCGTAATATTCTCAGACAAGTTGTACGAAATTGCGTAACATGTTTTCGGGCTAAACTAGTTAGTAATCAGCCAATTATGGCTGACTTACCTTTAGATAAAGTTTGACCGTCCCGACAATTTTCAATCTGTGGGGTGGACTATTGCGGCCCCCTTCAAATCAAAGAAGGCAGTAGAAAAACCAAAAAATTATTAAGATAAAAATATTTCATTTACACAATTAAGTCGTGTTTAACTTGCTCAGTGTTTTTTGTCGTTTTTCTGCGGAATTGTTATCCAGTTTTTATTGAGTTCTTTGTGACTTATAGTCCCAAGAGTTTTCTTCAAATAGGTGCGATGATTTTTTTATATATCGTCTGCTGCAATCCGCGAGTTTTTGAGTGTGAAACATTCTTCATTCAGTTACACGTGCTCTCGAGCAGTTTGTCCTTAGAAGTTTTTAAAATTTTGACACTGATAACGTGATAACTTTTTTTAGTGATATCTGTATAAAAACTTTTTTTTCTGCCACAATACTACAAACGAAAAAGAAAAAAAACTTACAATCATATTTTATATAAATTCTTACAATAAAAAGACTGCTTCGTTCGCGATTACTGCATATTCATATACAATGTCCATCTACAAAGATTCTGCTATCAAAGACAACATCAAGTTACTTCTACCTTTACGTTGTTGTTAACATGGTTGTGTCGTCGTCGGTAAAGCAAAATTGCTTTCCTGTTCCGACTACAAAAATATAAATATCATCAGAAATGTGAAGATGCTGCAGGTTGTGCCTTTACATACCTAAATAAATCATCCATCGTTTGTTCCAAGTGCTCCAGGGCAATGATTGAGAACAGTTTTTCTAGTGCTAATGACGCGGCCAATTCCGTCACCGGCTCCCATGGTATCATCCCCTCAAACTCTGCTGAGGTCTCGTTCGCTCAATCCAATTCTTTTGGTGACCTCGCGACACTCAACCTTCAGAAACATGCAGAACGTGACGTTTCGAGCCTTCCTACAACACCATCCTCTGGTCAAGTAGACATATCCAAGTTGATAAAAGATACTATATTAGACGCTACACGATCCATTGAAGCATCTATCCAAAAACAGTTATTCACTTTGTCATCTTCGTTATCCTCTGACATCTCGAAATTGGTTAGTCGTCTCGACAACCACGATACCAGGATTAGTGATAACGAATCCCGTATAAATAGCTTGTACTCAGAAATGGATAATGTCTGTTCTCGAATTGAAGATCTCTCGTCACAATCTAACCTTGACTCTATCTCGCATAGAGTCACTGCTGAAATTAAAGATATGGAGAGTAGGGCAGCTAACCTTATCATAATTGGTATTTCTGAATCACCTGCAACTAATCCACTGCTTGCTACCTCTATATCTACATCGAACGTAAATCCCAATGAGCTGACTTCCATAGCATCTGATCCCTCTACATCTACACATGCCACTGATAGTGATGCTGATAAATTCTCCTTATTGTTCAAAGAAGCTGCTAATCGTGCTAAGGTGTCCAATACACCTCAAGTTGTTAGTATGAGTAGAATAGGGCGATTCTTTAAAGGAAAAAACTAGGCCTTTAAAAATAAAATTTTAATCTCGAAGTGAAATGTTTGCTGCTTTACGAATCTGCAAATTTCTTCCCAAGGATGTCAGAGCCCATACCGATCGTACACGTCAACAACAAGAGTATTTTAAAAAAGTACGTACAATGGCCGATGAACACAACCAACATCATCCTAATGATTTGCTCTCCATAAAATTTATTAATAATGTCCCCACTCTCACTGATTCGAAAGGACGTCCTCGTTATCAAAAAAACTAAATATCTGTTCGCTGTCATCTTGTCACGTGTATTATCAAAATATTCGTGGCTTACGCACTAAATTCCTTGACTTCCAGCATAGTCTTCTTACAGTCACGATTCGTCCTGACATCATTGTTTTGATTGAAACATGGTTATCAACTGATCCACATACCGATTTTAACTTGCCTGGCTACAATGTTCATCGTGCTGACCGTTGTTACGTACCTGGTGTCATAGATCGAGGTGGAGGTGTCCTAATAGCTATATCTAACAACTGTGCAAACATCACTACATCGAATAAATCATCTACTTTCCAACTACTTGCTGTACGTGTCTCGCTTGGTTCGTCTCGCTATTTGATAGTAGGAGTTTACATCCCCCCCACCGCTTCTGTCAACAACTACATCGAACTTACCACATCCATCGAATCCATCTTACAAAGACATTCTGAGGATTACCACCTTATGCTTGGTGACTTTAACTTACCAAATATTACATGGTTTAATAACCCTCTACAGTTCAACGCACATGGTTATGTATCTCCATCTCAATATCGTAAGGCGTCGATAATCAGAGACTCCTTCTCATAACTTGATCTTGACCAACGTCATCCCGTTCTTTCTTTATTTAAATCTTACACTTTGGACCTAGCTTTCACAAACATCCCTAACATTCAAATATCTTCTCCAGCAGATGTTCTATCTAAATTTGATCAACATCACCCTCCAGTCGCCATCACAATATCCTTACCCAAAAGTTCATCGCAATTGCCCCCTCATCGTTTCTATGATTATCGGCATTCAAATTTTGCGCTCATCTCCCAGTGTCTTGACCAAATCTCATGGAACGAAAATTTTGATTTATTAACTCTTAACGAATCAGTTGATTTTTTTTACAACAAAGTTATCTCCATAATTCATAAACACACCCCTCTCAGAAAACGGTTCAATCATGATTTCCCTCCATGGTTCTCTGAGCTAATCGACACTATTTATACAAAAAAGCAGGCCTCTTCACTTTTCCGTAGCTCTGGTAATGCAAATCACTACATTGAATTTAAGCGCCTGCGGGCTTGCTGTATTAAGCTTCGTAGGTCATGCTATGCTAGTTACGTCTCTAAGGCCGAAAATTCCCTTAAATCAGATTTAAAATCGTTCTGGAGTTTCGGTTATTTTGGTAAGAAATCACAACTACTGCCATCTGTTATGTGCTTTGATCAAGCTGTCAATGTCTCTAGCTTCGGGCTCATTCCCTGACAGATGGAAATCTAGCTTCATCACTCCAATCTTTAAAAAAGGTAGTAAGTCTGATGTCGTCAATTATAGACCTATCTTTTTACTGCCCGCTCTATTCCTTATGAAATTCGGAGTGCTCGCTCATTTGTGGAGCCATCTTGCAACTCTAACGCACTCTTTTTTTCTCCTATACCGTGCATGATCCGTTCCTGGAACCAAGTTCCACCTGATGCAGCCTTTATGTCCAAAGCTGATTTAAGAAGATACTTATTTAACACTGTCATAGGGACAAGTCTGAATTTTCTTATAGGATTCTATATATGTCAATATAGGCTTTAATCGCTTCAACTCTTGTATGTATATGATTATTATCCATGATAATTAAAATAACAAGAACACTGGGTACAACTGGGCATAATAACAATCTTTTAATTTTATTACAAGTCGAAAACGAATACACGGGCTATCCGAACATCTTTTAAAATACCTTATAATTTTTTTAATTTTTGTTCAATACCCATCTTTGTGGAGAGAAAATACCAGGTAATGGGTATTTTAGCGTCAGTCTAACATATGTATATATATATATATATAAATACTGGCAGATTATATATACATACGCTGCATTACTAAAATATCTAAGAGTAAAAGCTCTACCTATTTTATCACTGGTCCAACATTCATGACCACATCAATTTGATATTTTGTTAAAAAAGTTCCCAGAATTTCAGTAACTTTTTCATTTGAATGTCCTTCATGATTCCCAATTTCGTTTTTACTCAGTTTCTTATTTAACTGTTGTTATTTTTCTACAAGTTTGACATACTTCGCTCTTCTTCATCAATATGTACCTCTTCGGAGCATGTCATTACATTTGAAATATTACAATTATTCTTTGATACGGAGAGATCAAATACTGGCAGATTTATAGAACTAGAAAGAACTGCTCAAGGTATTTCTCTGAGATGCTTTTTCTTCGTTCGCTGTTCTCTACTGGTCTCTTTTAGGTGCTGAAGATTCCAGCTTCAAAAATAAAGATGGAATTGCTAAAATAGTGAAAATAATAACTAAGTATGTATGTTTGTATGTATAATTTAATTAATGTAGAAACATTTTTATGTAGGTAATATAAATTCATATATGAGTTGAAATTATTTTTTTAGAGCTTAATCATTTATTCCTGTACAGTTACCTGTAGCCTTCAGTAATTTTGGTTTAATATGTAAGAGTCGAGCTTTTAAAGCATCTTTATAATCGTCTTCCCTTAAATGCCTATTGCAAACTTTTTTTTGTTTTTAGGATTCTACTTATCTTGTTGAAAGCATTTATGAACCCATTTTTAGGGTTCCGCACCTCAAAAGGAAAAAGCGGAACCCTTATAGGATCACTTCGTTGTCCGTCCGTCCGTCCGTCTGTCAAGACCCTCATACTCAGGAACGCGTTGAGGTATCAAGCTAAAATTTATACCAAATACTCGGGTTTATTGTCCCTTGAAGCTGTGAAAAAATCAAACTTCTAAGCCAACGCAATCAAAAGATGTATCCGTTTATGCCGCAAATTTCCGCAAATTTTCGAATCAAAACCTACAGGGTAGTTCCCGTAAACTCAGAATCTTGAAATTTGGTATGAAGCAACGTCTTATAGCACAGATAAAAGAAAAATTTCGAAAATCGTAGATTTTTAGTTACATCATATAATAAAAATATTTTTAATAATTTTAAAGTTACTGCCCTTTTCCTCATGAACGCGTAGAGGTATTAAATTCAAATTCATATCAAATACTCAGGTCTATAATACCTTTAAGCTGTAGCAAAATCAAACTTCTATGTCAACGCAATCAAAAGAATCAGCAATTTAAGCTGCATATTTTCAAACTCGCAACTACTCGCAAGAGAATCAAAACGTAAAGAGTACTTCCAGTCGATTTAGAATCTTGAAATTTGGCATGAAGCAATGTTTTATGGCACATATAAAGGAAAAATTGCGAAAACTTTAAATTTTTAGTTACATTACATATATACAGGTTTGTACGGAACCCTCGGTGCGCGAGTTCGACTCGCACTTGGCCGGTATTTTTCTTTTACTTTCTCTTCATTCTCTCCGGCATCTACAATAATTAACAACAAATTTAAAACGGTACCAAAACCAAAAACACATACTTGCAGGTGTAATGAAATAATAACTTACTAAAGAACAGCAATCCCCAAACTGAAAAATACACAAACATTCTCCAAGATTACGGCTTCATACCAGCCATAAACTCCCCAACTAGGAAACACAAAGACAGTGAATCTTGCTTTGACCATCTCTTTATAAAAGGCTTCACAAACGACGAAAGGATTGTCCCAATAATAGTAGAAGCACACATAACCGATCACTACCCAATATTTCTCAAAATACCAGCAACAAGAACCATAACGGACAAAAGAAATGAAAACATTACAAAAATTGACTTGGGAAAACTAACAGAATTGATCAGGATACACAACTGGGACGAAATAACCAATATAGCAGATCCAGAAATCGCCACAGTAACTTTTATCGAAACTATCAGCAACTACATGAAAGCATGCATGACAAAAATCACGAAAACCGAGAAAAAAAGAAAAAAATGGATTACGCAAGGTATAATAAACTCGATAAACAAAAGAGATAAAATGTATAAACAAGCTATAAAAACCCAAGACATCCGCCAAATCGATGAATACTAAAGTTAATTTGACTACACTACAGTTATAAACAAGTCTACGCAATTTATTTCACTAAAAGCCTCTTATCCCGCTCGCTTCTACTGTAAACACTCGCTATACCATAGAAACTATGACTTCTATCGCCTGTTGTTCGCCTATCGATCGCTACGCTTCCAAACATCAGCTGTTTACTGTCAACTAACTTGGTGTGTGCCATCTCGCCTTTATATAGTCTTTTCAGCCTTTTTCTAGGGAATTCTACAGTCGTCTAGTAATCCAATTGTTTTTCCATTGATCGTTGCTGGTGTTTTCTAGATGTTTCAGGAAAGGAAAAATGAAGTTAGAAGGGACTTTTACTTTGAATAACAAAAATATAAATGTACTCTTGAACGTTTTTAAGTAGGAAAATATTCTTGCTTTTCCATTTTTACTGGAATATTGTACAAATGCACATGCATTTCACCAAACAAATCTCATAATCGCTCGCTCAGAATCCTATATAATTTGAAGCTAGAAACAGTTAGAAGCATACGCAGAAGTTTTGAAAGCGCGCGCGGGCTATGTCAGTTTGCGCGCTATTCGTCTGTCAAGAGCGCATGTGCGTTAGCACCAGTGTGACTGTGCTTTTTCCTGTAGTCTAGAGTTAAGCATCTATTAACCTTCTCTAATCCAGGGTATGGGATGTCGACGACAACGCCATCGTAGCATCTGTCTTCCCAACTAAAACGCCTTTGTTTATTACCTCTAAATTACCGGATTTGATTGTGATGACGATTAAAAATTGTCGTTCATCGTCGTTGCGTATAAATACACATAGGGTGCGCACCAGTGTGCACGTAAAATTTGGGATTTCCTATCATATGTGCATCAACCTAGTGCATCAATTTGTTTATGAATTTGTTGTCGTATGATCGATCAATCATTGTACAGTTTTGTGTTATGTTTTTCGTTTTTGTTTGTTGACTTTTTTGATAAAGTGTGAATAACCTGAAAACTTGTTTTTTCACTTGAAAGAGTATAAGGGCATAAATTAATCCATCCCTCAAGTAAGTTTACTACCTTGATTAGAAGCATCACTACTCAGGCGTTGCGAGTATAACCAGATCGACCAGATCTCCTTCATCAAACTGCTGTCATACAGAAGCTACTGGATTTTATCGAAATTAACAATTTTTTATGTCCTGTTATTTAAAATTTGCTAATTTTTTTTATACTTTTAAAAAAGAATAATGCAATAGTTCTTTTATATAAAATTGTAACTGTATTTGTATTATTGTATTCGCACTATTTATTACATTACCGTAATTCTACCTTTAATTAAATATATGTAGTTTTGTGTTAACGTATTTTCTTTATTTTTATAATAATAAATTATCATAACAAAAACTCTATATGCTTCACGTTTTTAAAATTCGCGCCATAACCGGTATGGTAGTCTTCTATGTAGAATTTTCCATCTTCTCTCTCACTCTTCAATTTAGCTTGGGAAGACACTTGGTGAGATGGCACTGATGTCGAATTCAGAAAACAAGCTTCTTATCTATAATCGTCATCTAGGCTCTAATCTATGATGATATGCTACAGTATTAGTTAGGCACTATAAAGATAAGTATGCTCGTCCGCCATTTTGTTTCTTACTGTAGCGACCAGTGACACAGTACGTGTGCGCGATAACAATTCGTGGCATGTACTCGTTATCAACTAACATACTCACGGCGTAAACACCGCTCACGGTACTTTTTGTGTTATCAATTTACAAGATGTAAATCATTCTCCGGCGACAAGTAACAAGTTCAATTCTGGAATAATCGAGGACTTTCTAATTATTACTCATCATTCGAGAATCGTCAGGATTTCCTTTTCGAATTGTCTAGAAAGTTCTAAAGGTGCATATATAGTGATCATCTTTGGACCGAAGAACAGTTAGTTGAAGAAAGCATCAGTGCGCGAATTAAAACCGATAATAGACAAAGTGATATAAATAAATTGTTATATAAATAAGTGAATTGTTGTGATATAAATAGTAGTTCTAAGTTAGTGTTTAAGTGTTATAAATAGTGTTAAATAAATAATTGTTTAAATAAATAGTTTGACTAGAAAATTCGTTACAATTGGTGTCAGGTGTGGGGTCTGCGAATCGACCTCCGGAGAATTTTCTAGTGTAATAAAATCACAAAATAAATAACAATGCCGAAAAATTTGTTCGAGTTGAAAGTCGCCGAATTAAAAAGCGAACTGGAAGAGCGAGACGAAGATACAGCCGGTACTAAGAACACCTTACAGAAGCGGCTCGAGGAGGCTTTGCTACGAGAAGGCTTCGATCCCAGCACATATGAATTTGAGGATGAATTTGAAAAGAAGTTGGAGAAGAAACTCAATGAAAATTCAAAGAATCTAGAAGAAAAATTAAACGAAAATTCAAAGAATATGGAAGAAAAATTAAATAACAATCTTGAAGAATTAAAGGAAAATTCAAAACTCCTGGAAGTAAAACTAGAAAAATTTGAAGGATGTTTGGAAGAAAAACTGGGAAAATTCGAGGTTGAACAAGAAAACATAAAAGAAAGATTGGCCCAATTGGAAGAAATGGTTCTGAATCCGGAAAGACGAGAGACCAGTCACCAACCTACGGAAAAGAGGCATAGCGTGGTTGACAGCAAAGAAATCACCGACGTGAAAGAAGAACAAATAATCTCATCCAAAGTGCATATGAAGCTACCAACGTTTGACGGAAAAACCTCATGGACCACGTTTTTGACGCAATTCGAAGTGGCTGCAAAAGCTAACAAATGGACGCTGGAAGAAAGAGCTTCTTCACTTGTCCTTGCTCTGCGTGATGGTGCTGGCGAAATTTTGAACACGTTGCCACCGGAAGAATTACTAGACTACCATCGGCTAGTAAAAAGATTAGAGATGCGATACGGCCAAGCACATCTGACGGCTGTGTACCATGTGCAGTTAAAGAACCGACGTCAGAAGACAAGTGAAAGTCTTCAGGAATACGAGGCGGACATTGCTCGGTTAGTCCGGCTCGCCTATCCAGGTACGGCTGATGATACACTGGAAAGATTGGCCGTCGACGCATTTATTGACGGACTTAAGGACGACGAAATACAACAGCGACTCCGACTGGACCGGCCGAGGACTTTGATTGACACATTGGCCCGCGCACTGGAATACGACGTCGTCAAACAGGCGTCGCAACGACAAGGTCGAGTGCGGGAATTAAAAGAGGAGTCAGCCGGTCGGGACGAAGATAAACTGGAAGAGATGGTCCGCCGAATAATGACCAAAATAGAAAGGAAGCCCAAACAAATCAGGTGCTGGAACTGTGGGAAGTTAGGCCACGTGAGAAGCAGTTGTAAGAGCGAGAAATCTGCTTCTCAAGAAGATAAGCCCCGCGTACAGGAAAACTAGTCAGGGTCGGCGCGGCGGGGCAAACGTCGATCCCGGAGCAAGAAGCCCCCGGTCTAGTTGCACTAACAAAAACCATGAAAGACAGAGCTGATAGCCTTTTTCTTACGGGACACATAAATGGGAAGCGGTGTTCGTTTATATTGGATACCGGAGCGAGCAGGACAATTATACGAGCCAACGTGATGACTACAAGTAAGCTTCAACCGACTCAATGGAAGCTACGTACGGCCACCGGAGAAATGGTAAATGTCCATGGTGAAAGCTACGTCAAGATCCGCATAGGAAAAACCTCCTTCCGACACTGCGCTCTTGTAGCCGAAATTGAAGACAACGTCATTCTGGGCTTGGACGTGCTTCGGAAATACGACTTTTGCCTGAGTTTCCAAAGAAAAATCGTGAGCTTAAACGGAGAAGACTTCAAGCTAACTACTCAGGACACTGTAACATCTCAAGTCAAAAAGCTACAAACAAGAACGGAAGACGCGCAACGCCTACCAGAAGCCTTGACGAAATTGCGCCAGGAAGCAGGAGGCAAATGTAATCTTAACCAACGACGCCAGATAGAAGGATTACTAAAAGAATACCAAGACGTCTTTGAAGTAGAAGGTGGCAAGAAGGGACGAACCAACGCCGTCCTGCACAAAATAAATACTGGCGAAGCCCAACCCATCCGTCAGCGACCCAGGAGACTACCACTGGCCAAGAGAGAAGAAGCTGAAAACATCATAAGCGAAATGCAAAGGGACGGGGTAATAGAACCATCCACTAGCCCCTGGACATCGCCGGTAGTTCTGGTCAAGAAAAAGGATGGCTCGACACGCTTCTGTGTGGACTACCGCCAATTAAACAATGTTACGAAAAAAGACAGCTACCCCTTACCACGAATAGATGACACCCTGGACACACTGTCAGGGTCGACGATATTTTCCACCTTAGACCTCAAGAGCGGATACTGGCAAGTGGCTTTGGACAGAGATGCCAAAGAGAAGACAGCGTTTTCCATTGGAACGGGGCTGTGGCAGTTCAAGGTGATGCCGTTCGGGTTGTGCAACGCACCAGCCACCTTTGAGCGACTGATGGAAACAGTCTTGGTTGGCTTAATTGGAAAGACTTGCCTGGTATACCTCGACGACATCATCGTAGTCGGGAAGGACTTCAACGACCATCTGAAAAACTTGGAGGAAGTTTTCCGAAGACTTCGTGATGTCCACCTAAAATTGAGCCCCAAGGAATGCCACCTATTCCAAGAGACCGTCAACTACCTGGGGCATGTAGTATCCGGAGACGGCGTTTCAGTCGACCCACAGAAAATCAGGGCCGTGCAAGAGTGGCCTGTACCTGCTGACGTCCATCAAGTCAGAAGCTTCCTTGGACTCTGCACCTACTACAGACGTTTTGTTCCTGGATTTGCAAAAATCGCTAAGCCTTTGACACGACTCACAGAAGAGAATAGACCATTTTGTTGGGAGCAAGACTGCCAAGCTGCCTTTGAAGAACTAAAGAAAACCCTCTCGTCTACACCTGTATTGAGCTATCCCCTACCAACTGGAAAGTTTGTCCTGGACACCGACGCTAGTAACATTGGGATTGGCGCGGTCCTGTCTCAAATACAGAATGGTGAAGAAAAAGTGATTGGCTACTTTAGCAGAACTCTATCCAAACCAGAACGGAATTACTGCGTAACCAGGCGCGAATTGTTAGCTGTAGTAAAAAGCGTGGAGCATTTCTACAAATACCTCTACGGCAGAAAGTTCTTGCTACGAACTGACCATGCCGCCTTGAAATGGCTCCTGAATTTCAAAAATCCCGAGGGCCAAGTAGCCAGATGGATAGAGAAGCTGCAAGAGTACGACTTTGAAATAGAACACCGAGCGGGAAGTAGCCATAGAAACGCCGACGCCTTATCCAGAAGACCTTGCCCGGATAATTGTAAACACTGTCAACGCGTCGAGAAACACGAAGAGGTCAGGAAGATAACTATCCTGGACGAGCAGTGGCAGCCCGACAACATTAAGGCAGTAAGGGACCTCAGAAGCGACAACGTGCTCCGATGCGGCAGTATAACGTCGGCAGCCCATTTGAGAGAATTGCCATAGATGTTGCCGGACCATTCCCAGAATCTGAAGATGGAAATAAGTACATCGTAGTGGCAATGGACTACTTTACGAAATGGGTTGAAGCGTACGCCCTTCCAAACCAGACAGCAACTACAGTGGCGGAAACGCTCGTGAAAGAGTTGATTAGCCGATTCGGAGTACCACTGGAGCTGCATTCCGACCAAGGACGAAATTTCGAGTCAGCCATATTCCAAGATATTTGTAAGATATTGGGCATTCATAAGACTCGAACTACAGCCCTACATCCCCAATCAGACGGCATGGTAGAACGAATGAACAGGACCATTAACAAGTACCTGTCCAAAATGGTCTCCAAACATCAGCGAGACTGGGATCGTTATCTGCCATTGTTCCTTTTGGCATACCGATCTTCCATACATGAAACCACTGGACAAACACCAGCCAGGGTACTGTTCGGTCGAGAGTTGCGACTACCATGCGACTTAAAGTTCGGATGCAAACCTGGCGAAGACGTGGCTGGAGAAGATTACGTCAGTGAACTTCGAAGACGATTGGACGACATCCATGACGAGATACGTTCCCATATGCAGATAGCCAGTGACCGGATGAAGGACGCATATGACATTAAGGCCACTGATGGAGGATTCCATGAAGAAGATTTGGTGTGGCTTTATAATCCGAAGTGTCAAAGGGGTCTTTCGCCGAAGCTGCAACAAGATTGGGAAGGCCCGTACAAAGTTATCAAACGAATCAATGACGTAATCTACCGAATTAGACGTACTCCCAATGGAAAACCAAGAGTAGTCCACTTCAACCGACTGGCTCCATATGCTGGGGACAACCACGAAGAAGCTCGAGTTAGAGTTGTGCAGGCTCGATCGCCAGAGCCCCAGTACGAAGAATTTATGGCCGAACAGAGCTTACACCGTAAAGCCCGATTTGGAGTCACCACCGAAGTTCAGCAGGACTTATTCGCCGTCCCGAAAGAATACTCGCTGGCTCATTGTGTGGCAAGGGATTTGGACATGAGCCGTGGGATTGCCACGGTCTTTCGGAAGAAGTTTGGGCGACTACCGATGTTACTCGACCAGGTCAAATATGGAAGAAAAGTACTACAGTTACTCGATGGGACCCAATCCATCTTCTATCTAGTCACCAAAAGCAAGTCGTCGGAGAAGCCTTCCTACCACTCCTTATGGGACTCCCTGATAGAACTAAGAGAGCAATTGCTGCACGCTAACATCCTGAAGCTAGCAATACCGAGGATCGAATGTGGACTCGATGGGCTGGATTGGAGGGTGGTCAGAAACATGCTGGAGGTTTTGTTCCGATACACTGGCATAGAAATCTTGGTGTGCGCCGGAAATCCACGACGAGGACCCTCACCATTGAAGATCGTTGACAATTGTTTCGCCTTCTTAAGGCTTCTTCAGACTTAAGGAGGCGAAACAATTGTCAAGTACAAATATATAAACTGTGGAAACAAACGTTGAGTTTTATTTACAAGTGATAATGAGTTTCCATCAAGCAAATGTAGACATGGTTAATCATATTAGAATTTTATATCTTCTGTCTCACTTACGCTCTCACTCTTCAATTTAGCTTGGGAAGACACTTGGTGAGATGGCGCAGGTGTCAAATGAAATAATCGAGATTTACATCTATTATCGTCATCTAAGGTATTAGTCATAGCTACAGTCTACTCTACAGTGGTTATCATAGACTAGGATAGATGCACGACTCTCGGTTTTTTTTTTTGGATGACACTCAGCGCCATCCTTTGTTTGCCCCACATTAATAAGACGATACTTGAAATATATATAAATGCAAATGACAAAGAAAACTTTCAAAAATATTGCGCCATCTATACATAAAACTATGAAGCATCATTTAAGGCCCGCATTTCAAAATTAAACAAAAATTTATTGTTTTAATTGGAAATTGAAAAACAAATATAATATTAACAAATTTATTAACGAAGTATAAATGCAGTAATAAGTACAAATAGTACAATATTTGAGTAATTAGCAAAACATCAATTAATTAAAATACTTAATAAATACTAAAAAAGTAATTATGCTACTATCAAATAAAACTCAATTTGAACGTTTTAACGTATTTTTTGTTCAGAATGAATAAATGTAGTTTCAATTTGTATTAAAAAAATAGTAGCAAACGTTAAAACGTCAATAACCTGTTATAAAAAAAAAACAAAGTTCTCTACGATGAAGTGTTGCGCCAAACACAAAATTGGGCAACATGCGAAATAATAAATAAATACAATAGTAAGGATTGTTAAGATTTGTTGAATGGAGATTCAGCAATAATACACGAAGTATTTTTCACACTTATATTGATTAAACTTAAACTTAGATTACATCATATTACATATTTTAGTCTTAACTTTTTAACTTATTACTTCTGTTGTCATGATTCATACTAATCGATCAACCGCCTAATTTTTAGCGCTTGCGCTGATCTACTACATTTAGGGTTCATTCAAATGCACTACTCTTCCTAGTATTCATACATTCTAACACTCCTCCTCGATTCACAATTTTTCTTTTATTTACTTATTAGAACTTAAAATAAAAATTTCAATCGAACTAAAAAGTTTCTTATTTCTACCATCAATACTATAATAATAGTTACACTAACATTTTCATAACATCTTACTTCAAAAATTTGTTTGATAAATTGGTAAATTTTAATTTACATAGACTTTTGGTCATTAAATCAGCTATATTATTTTCTGATTCGATATATTGTATATTTATTTGTTTGCTTATCACGAGATCTTTAATAAAATGAACTTTGATATCAATGTGTTTTGTTCTCTTAGAATTTTCATAGCTTTTTGCCATACATATTGCTCCTTTATTATCAACTAGTAAATCGGCTTGACCTTGCAGTCCTAAATGTAGTTGTATTCCTTTTAGATTGAGTAGTTCTTGAGCTGTTTGTGCTGCTGCAATATATTCAGCCTCTGCTGTAGAGAGTGCTACGCACTTTTGCTTCTTTGAATGCCATTGGATAGGATTCTTTCCATGAAATATTATTGCTCCACTCACACTTTTTCTTTCCTTTTTATCTCCAGCCCAGTCTGAGTCAGAATATGCGTATAAATTGCATTCTGTACTTTTTATAAATGCTAATCCTTTACCTTTTGTTTCTACTAGGTATCTCAAGATTCATTTAGCTGAAACCCAATGTTTTTCTGTTGGATTTTCTACACTTCTGCTTAGGTAGCTCACTGAGTAGGCCAAGTCTGGCCTTGAAGTAACTGTTAAATACATTAGACTTCCAATTAGTTCTCTATACGGTGCATTTGTTCGTACATCTGATTCCTTTTCTTCTAGGTTTAAATTCACTTCCATGGGTGTTTTAGCTCCTTTGCTATCTTTCATACCAAACTTCTCTAGTATTTTGAGTATATATTTTTCTTGCTTGATGATTACATTTCCTTCTTCTCTTTCTATTTCCATTCCTAGGAAGTTCTTCATCTTTCCAAGACATTTTGCATTGTATTGTTTCTTCAAATCTTCGATTATGGATAAGTCTTGTCCAATGATTAATATGTCATCTACGTAGACTATCATCCAGCAATCTGTTTTGTAATACAGACAATAATCGTAGTTTGATCTTTCAAAACCTTTTTGTTTTACATATTCACTTATTGTATCGTTCCAACATTTTGGTTATTCTACTAGTCCATAAAGAGCTCGATTTAGTTTCAAAACTGTGTTGTGATTTCTTATCTTCATACCTTTTGGAATCTTTATGTAAACATCGTCTTGTAATTTACCATTTAGAAAGGCTGTGGGTATATCCAACTGATAGATGTTTAGGTTTTCTTGTGTCGCTTTTGATATCATCATTCTTATAGTTGACATACGAGCTACTGGTGAGTATACGGTATCTAGTGAATGTTTTTTCTTTGCTTGGAATCCTCTAACTACAATTCTGCTTCTCGCCATGTTTGATCACTCATTGCTTCTTCATAAGTCATTGGATTCTTGGGATAAACTACTCTATTTAGGTACTTCTCTCTTTCCTTTGGAATTTCCTATTT